>JAAGNO010001351.1:35533-53068 GCA_033439905.1 Ceryle rudis | reverse complement strand
CCACTGGGACTGCGGCTGGGTGCAAGCCTTGCTGCCTACCACCTGCCTGGACCCTTTTCCTACCTGACCCCAGCTCCCCGTGGCTCCTAACCCCCATGATGGTAATTACATCACCCTCACCGATGCTGTGAAGCAGGCACCAGGGGAGTCCCAGACTGGGCCCCGCAGCAGACGGGAGCTGTGTTCAGGTGCTGGATTCTGGTACCGGGTTCGGGAACGCACAGGTCGGGATCGAAGGCAGAACGGAGTCCACCTTGGATGCTCCGAGGAAGGAAGCGAAAGAGGACCTGAGCCAAGCCGAGCAAAGCCGGCAAAGCGCTCCAAGAGGGGAGAAGAGCCTGGAATGCCCCAGAGAGAGAGTGGGCAAGCAAGCAAGCAAGCTATAGACCCTCCAGATCCCTCTGCTTTGTACCGAATATGACGCCTATGGGATGGAATACCTTGTTGGTCAGTTTGGGGTCACCTGCCCTGTCCGCTCCTCCCTGCAGGTGCGGCCTTTCACTTTCCTGCACCCCAATGTGCTACACAAGATCCAGCAGTGGCCTTGGTCTGCACACCAACCCTTGGTAGTAACTCTAACCGTGGGGTGTTATCACTGCCAGCAGCAGACACTGTCTGTGAAAACAGGCTGCTGACTTCAGACAGTGCAGTGAGTTAGAAGAACTGAGCTGAAAAGTAAAACCACTGAACAGAATCAGCTCTGTTCTCACCCAAACCAGGACAAAAGGAAAGGAACCAAGATGAGAAATAGATGGATGGACAAACATGACAGATTAATCAGACTTGCCATCTGCTTATATGTATATATTATTAGGACAAAGGTTATAAATCAGTGATATAGACACTACCCAAAGAACAGCACATTGGTATGTGAGATCTAAGACTGCAGAACAGACACCATTCCATGTGGGAGGCAAATTTGGACGTATTTAGCTGTTTTTCAGAAATATATGTGTTGCAACATTCAAAGACCAGAGCTCAGTTATGCCACAACTTAGCAGTACCCTGCAGTGGAGACAGGTACCAGTGGGACTAGCTGTGGGGAGCTGGATGGACACAGCCCCAGTGCCTGCCCATCTTTCTTATATTTTTTCCAGCCATTAGGGCTGAGCAGAGCATGAGCAAGAGCTGGGTAACACACATATGGGAAAGCACACCTCTCACTCAACGGGGAGCAAGAGAAAAGGCAAATCTGATGCAGCACAGGAAGAAATTCTTCACTGTGAGGGTGGTGAGACACTGGAACAGGTTGCCTGGAGAAGCTGTGGATCACTGGAAACGTTCAAGGACAGGCTGGATGAGGCTTTGAGAAACCTGGTCTAGTGAAAGGTGACCCTGAAAGGGTCTAGAAACACCTACAGCCTTTCAGAAGTAGCTCAGCCAGTTGTTATTTTCCAAACTTTCTCAGAAGGGTTCTGCTTCATGCTCAGGACACCAAACTTCCTTTTCCAGCAGCAGTTTTTGAATAGTAAAAGTCCTGGATCAACGGATATAAGCAGGCCCTTTGAATCCCATTTGTGGTTCACAATCTGATAACACAAACCATATTATTTATCTAAAATGCCCTCATCCTCCTTATCTGCTATTTACTTTGTGAAGAAGGGCCAGAAACTGCAGAGATTTCCTTCATCCAACAGATCACCCACCCTTTGTCTTTCTTCTTCCTTCACAAGATTAAAAAATGCTACCTCAGTCTTTCACAGTGCAATTTTTTAATTACACAATCAGCTTTTTTCAGTGAGAAATGAAAAGTGCCGAACAATAGCTTCTAAGACACATGCAGAGCTTCACAAAAGTTTCAGTTTTCCATTAGGAAGGTGATGTTTCTTTCCCTGTCTTTTTTTTCCTCTCTTTTCTTTTTTCCCTATTTTTTCCTTTTTTTCCCTTTTCTTTATCTTTTCTGAGTTCCATCAAGAAATGCAGACATTTGTTCTGTCTAGTTTGACCTATAGTTTTAAGATTGGCTCTTTATTCTGGACAAATAGCTTTCTAACTGTATCAGGGAAAAAGAAGTAACGGCAGGACTCAAAAACATCAATTGTGACAGCAAATGTACACTACTAGTCTAGCACACTCTATATTTCCAGATAAGCTTGCTTGAAACAAAGACAACTAAAGAAAACAAACAAACAAAACCCCCCAACCTGTTAGAACTTGACAGAACTAACCCCTCACCATATGATACTTGCTAATGAATGCTTGCAGTGAAAAATGTGTGAGAATCCTTTCTGTGGCTTTTTGGGGAGGGCGATGAATTATATTCAAGTAATGTAATAAGCAACTCTGAAAATGGGTTGTGGTGGGTGGTTGCTTTTTTTTTTCCCCCCCTGCTAAATCATGCCATAAATGTTTCCCTCAGCAGATGCAGACGCACATAATTTCTTTTGGGATTTTATAACCATGACAACCAGTTTTAAAGGAACATTTTCAGTTTCCACTGTTTAAATTAGAAGTGTGTCCAAAAAGAGGCTTGTGAAATGAGCAAGAAGTAGGCTACTATTTCCACATCTTCCTAAGAACAATGGAGTATTACATTTTTGCCTATCTTATCATATACAAATACGAAACAATGTAAATAAAGTTTCTATACCAACTTTTACTTTAAAAATCATTTTAAAAGCAAAGCTTATTCCCTTGCTAAAAAGCCTTCATTTTAAAGATAGTGAAATTAAATCTTTCTCATTTTAACTCATGTTAGATTTAATGATATTGTAATTTATAATGAGTAAAGCATGTTGACATTTAATGCATATGACTCCTTTGAAGTTACATCCTTTTAGTAGAGATGAATTTTGATGAGTTTTACCAAAAGGGTTGAAAGAGTTTAGGTAAGCTAAAAATAACTCAGGAACAAGTTTAATCTGGGTTAGACACTGTTCCTTTTATTTTACATTGAAATCTCATTAGCAGCAAGGTGAAGAGATCCTTTCAAGTGCTTTCAAATACTTTAAAAATTGATGCCAAGCTCTGGACTGGAGTCTCAAAGAGGGACCAGTACCCAAGTCCAGTGTTAGCATCCTGATGACCTATAGGTCAAAAAGGCTCCTCTGTACTCCCATTTCTGTTTCAGGCTATGTCCAGCTCCACGAAGATCTCATTAGCCCTGACCTGCATGTGCTCACCCACAGCCCAACACTGCTCATTAACACTGCTAGTGCCCATTTGAACACTGGAAGGACCAAAGCAGTAGGAAAAAAAATGTGAGAGAGAAGATGATGTTGTCTCAGAAATCCCCTTTTTCTTGTCCCATGAAAGACATCTGAATAACCCTTCCTAGTACTTCTGAATAGAGGGCTGGGAGATTGCTTGGGTGCAAGCAAAGCACTGAGCAGTGCCATGCAGGGAAAAAGAAGTTAATTTGTTCCCTACTGTGTATGTGCTGCTGTCACAGCTCCATGCAGCATAGTGTTCATTTGGGGTTCACCTGCTCAAACTTCAATGCCTGACCTATAGTTTGCATCTCAACTAATTGCCCAGACTTGTTTTGCAGGCAGCAGAAAAAGACAAAGAAAGCATGTGTGCATCTGTGTGTGCTCATGTGTGGGCTTGCATGCAATAGTGTGCCTAAGCAGAATTTTTTTTCACAATGAAATATCTAGATAGGTCAAATGAACAGTGTTTTATGAACATCTCTTCCTCTCTTGGTGTAAACTAGGAACCTAGAACCTTACTGAGATCCCCTTGTTCACCTTTGCATGGATAAATCCCACCTCTTCTTTGAGACTCTGATCCGGCAAGCCATTCTCCTGTAACCAGCACATAACTATGAACTGATGATCCCCAGGCCTGCAGAGAGTGCAGCAGAGCTCCCAGTCTCTGCTCACAGCAGCCTGGTTACTGCTTTCATGAACTAAAATTCAATTCCATGTTTTGGCTACAAGAACATTTATTACTCAAATTATTGATTTTAACTTTTGTTGGGCTCACCTGCTCAATGTCAAATGTCTGTTTAAACACAGTAGGGCTTTTACAGCACTGGTACTTTGTGATTATCTATTTCCCTTTACAAGTTTCACATGATTAATCCCTAGTTTGTCATTTCCAGCTCATATTACTAAGCCATCTTGAAGCAGTTTGCATAATGTCTCTGTAGAGTTGCTTTTCTTTGCCACATTGCCAAAATACCATGTCAGCCTGGCTGGGTGATGGAGCCCTTCTCCATTGCAGGGTAAAAACCACCTGCAAAGTCCTAGACAATTGCTGAGTTCATTCACCATGTGGTACATGTGAAAATGTGTTTTCAAAACACGCAGCATAAAACTTTCAGTTGATCCTTTCTACATAAAAATCAACATTACTTTGGAATTTCTAAGAGATGCAAGTTGTTCTGTGCTCACATGCAACAATCAACGAATTCTTCACCTTTCTGACTGAGGATCCACCAACGGAAGATGAGAATGTTGTGCTGTTTATTAGAAAACCACTGAGGACTCAAGAGTTGTATAATTTCTCCTTGGGGATGACTAAGGTGACGTGGTCATTCTGCCCCTGCAGTGGAGGTCTCCAGCTCTATCCTGAGAAGGTAATTTCAGCCTACAGTGGGGTCCTGGTTCCTGATCTGAGGTTCAACATTGCCAAAGGGGCTTCTTCCACACACACAGTTGCACACCACTGCTGGCACTGCTAATCAGTCATCCACTCAGGCTGCCTCCCCAGCTGGACACAGCTCTTGGGCAGCACATAGCCTCTTTTGCAGAAACACCTCAGTGGCCCCTGTGCAGTGCTACCCTGTGAATATTCAGGCCTGTGCCTCATGCCCTCTGGATTGCAATTGTATGCTCATCTTGAACCCTGGTGTCAAGACAAATCAAGCTGCTGGTACAGGGCTACAATAATTATTTCATGTTTCCATTAGATAATCACATCTTTTCATGATGAGCAATAAAATACCAAATAAATGAAGCAAAATATTATCTTAAAACGAGTGTAGCAGACAATTGCAAACAAGAACCAATCATCCAGAGAGCAGCAAACCAGGAATCAATGGAAAGTGATCTCAGAACCCTGCTAAAAAAAGGTAACTCAACATTGCTAACACAAAGATACCAGGAGTTCAGCTCCCAAAGTACCTTGAGTTAGTGGGGGTTTGTATCTGAAAATACATTTCTCTCATCTGATCTCTGTTCGCTGGACCCACAGTTTTGAAAGCAGCAGTGGGCTCATCTTAGCTGAAGATACATTTGACAGGTTTGCATTTGGGTAAGGTGAAACGCCCTAGGGTGTCTCTCTTGATAAGATGAGAAGAGATAAGAAATGATTGCTCTCATTTATTCTGGGGCCCAAGTGCAGAGGAAGGGGACAGCTTTTGGGGCAACAAATCATTCCCCCCTTCAGGACTTGCTGTTGCAGAATTAAGAAGGATAAGTGAAGATTTAACATTTAATTTTCATATGTCGGAACAAGCATATGACACACAGGTATACAGAACACAAATGAGCTTTTGTCTAGCACAAATAACTCCTTGGGCTGTTACAGAAACTAATAATTTTGTATTATTATTATGTAAAATTTCTTGACACCTGGCAGCTGATCTTACAGCCATATGAACACACTAGAGTGACAACTTATGTGTTTCTAATGTAAAAGTGTGGCTCACCAATGCTTGAGAATAATAAGCAAACTTGAACATGAAGTTATGACCTCGAATGGCTGCACGCACAGCCTTTGCACCTGCATGATCTCTGGAGGAAAGCAGGCTTATGGTGTCCGACTGTGCAGCACTTGCAGTGCTGACTGCCAAAGCAGGACACTAAACTCAGTGCTCTAAAAGCACCTTGGATTTCTTTCCTTTTTACACATTAATTTAATACGACTTTGATAGGTATGTAAACGTGAGAGACTCCGTGTGACTACATTTCATAGCAATATAGACTTCTTTCTCAGAGTCCAGTTGATATTTCTGTTCACTGCTGAGACCTCTTTGTTCTCCAGCACTGCTGTACCCTCTCACTTGCTCCTGGAGCTGTGCTCCGAGTGCAGCATCAGACATGCAACATGCTTCACAAAAGCCAGGAGAAGCAGTTGCTCCTTTTATAAGCTGAACTAAATACAACAAAGGTAAACAGATCCATTTCCCTTCCCTTTTAATAGCAGGTCAATGATGCGATGTCTCTAATTAGCACTCACGAGTTGGCCATGGGTGAATTGCTGAGAAATGTTTAGTGGCCTGCAGGTATTTTGCCATCCTCCCTTTCATCACTGGTTACTTTCAATCACAAACTCTTCTGCTCTTGACTGCTTTTACTTGAGATGAAAAGCCTGTGGTTACAGTGTGGTCTTTGGACAGGGACAGATGATTTTTGTTACCTGGGTGATGTGGACAAGAAAGTGGGGAGAACACAAAGAACAGCTTTCATAGCTGCATCTAACCTTTGTGAAATAAGGAAGGAAAAATAGGCTTGGGCTAGAGGACAATTTAAATTCCTTCCCATTGTTACCTAGATCTGATTTAATAAGAGTTAAGAAAATGCTGGGTGTTATTTTCAAGCAGGAGTGAATGCATGTGACATTTACTGTTTAGAACAGAGCCCTTATTCCATAAGAGATACTAGTAACATGCTCACAATTCAAATCACAATGTACAGACACCCGTATATAAAAATGTATGTGTATATACATGCACAGAAACACATGCACACACATATTCCCATGTGTAAGCAAATACAGTTATTAAAGAGATGGAATGAAGTGAGAAAAAACAAAAGTAGAGAAAGAGGTTATCAGAGTGTCAGAGGTCATCATCCCACAGGTCACCACTGGAGCAAAAACATTTCTTAGAATGACCACCAAGGAGACAGCAGCGTAAAGTGGTAATGGCTCCGCTGCCTCTGTTTCCCTCCTTGCTAGTGCTGCTCCTGGCCTCTGCAAAATAAATGAAGCTTAAGGAAATGCTTCACAACAGCAGTGGTGCAGGACTCCTCTGGGGATCCACTCCTGCATTGTTTGTGAGGCAGGGTCTTTTCTACCATGAGCACTTCTACACTATGAAGGGCAAATGTTCAATCTGACAGCAAAGCCCACTGCAGTGCCATTATTTGCAGTCCCAAGTGAGGGAAGGTCACAGCTTACCACAGAGCAGAGCGCTGGCTGAAGAAATGAAAGCGTGGTCTTGTGCCTAGTTACTGCACAGAGGATGCTTTCACTCAGTAGTATTGCACAACTGAATATCATTTGACTTTATGAACAGCCCTACATGGAAAGACAAGGACTCTTACAAGAATCAGAATAGAAAATCCTGCAGTTTTTTTTCAGGGATCATCCTGTCAAATCAGCTATGACACACATAGTAAACATGTGAAGCTTGATAGGGCTGAATGGTATATTAGACTCCCTTCCCAGGGCTCCTATCATAATTTTATCACAGCTTTCAGGAAATTAAATGTACTTTATACTGTTCCTTCATTTGTGATGTACCTGACCTTGATCTAGATTTAGATTTTTCCAGTTGGATCAAATTGGGCAGTCATAATCCCTCCCTTCTGTTGTTGCTTAATCTGAAACATTTGAACTAATAAGGTCTTGTTTTGCTATCACATGATCTAAGATGCCAAAATACTCACTTTCTCTCTGAGTGATGAACAAAAGAATGAAAACGTAAATCATTCACATGCTTCTTCAAAAGTTCCTTTACATATAAAACACTAATTTAGATGCCTTTTACTTTCCAAGCAAATAAAACAAAGAACGCTCAAATTCTATCAAATTTAACCACAAGTATAAAGATAATCCCAGGCATGATGTGCCTTAGACCCACTTAAACTGCAAAAAATCAGCTTAACCAAACTACCTCCTTATAATGTGTCTTTGGACTAAGTCTCTCAAGTAGATAGCTCCCATCTCACAGGATAAACCAAAAGATACATTATGAACTCAGACGAAACCATAAAGATTAGGGCTAGCTAAGACTTTAATGTTCTTCTAATATTCATTTGAATGTGCAACCTTTCTCTAATGGCAAAGGAGAGACGAAAACCTAATAAAAATACTCAAACTTGATGCTGCATCTAATGAACAACCCTGTAACAAATGGCAATAGTTAAATAAGGCAAAAGCCATTAAAGTGCTGTTGCTGTGGCCCTGCTGTCAGTTGGCATAACTCTGTATCTTCAGCGTAGCAAAAGCCAGTTTAGCTGCAGCAGATATGGTCTACTGTGTTTGAAAAGAAGCAGATGAGCATTGCATCAGTATGATGCAAGAGGCTTTCCTTCACATTGTCTACATACTTCTAGCATGCTGATAACTGAAGCAACTTTCCACTTTTCAGCTTGCAAACTGATGCAAGAGCACAAATACCCATTTGTTGGCTGTGACAGTAAAGGGACAGGCAGCAGACATGACAGGTACTCTGAGCGTACACGTATCTAATTGTTTCTTCATACTAGCTGTGTACCCTAACTTCTGACAAATCTGTATTTCATAACAGAAATACTGTTGCTTCCTTCCTGATCTGTAGTTTAGGATAAATTAATTACGCAGTAGTAAAGAATTTACTGGGATCAAACCTTGTATTTAGCAGAAAATATACAGAAAGGATACTTATCTCTTTTGATGCTTCTCTTCAGTCCAGAGGATATTGAGAAACTTGTCTGGGACAACAGAAACCTCACAAGGCTCAACAAAGAGATGTGTAAAGTTCTGCACCTGGAATTAACCCCACTCCCTTGTGCAGGCTGTGATCTGCCTCAGTGAGCAGCAGTCCTGCTGAAGAGAAGGGGATTGTGGTAAACACCAGGTTCAAATATATGACCTACAATGAGATGGTGAGGGAGCTGGGCATGTTTAATCCCACAAAGGGGAGGGTAAGGCTTGATCAAGTGACTTGAAGGGTAGTTCAACTATTTAAAGGGTAATTACAAAGGCACACCCAGTGGGACAGACAATAAACAACAGAAAACACCTGTAAAGTTCCATTTTTGAGGCTGAGGAGAAACTTTTTTACCAGGAGTATGCTTCAGCGCTAAAGCATAATGTCCACCTTTGGACATTTCAAGATGAAGCCTGACAAAATCAAAGCTGAGCAGTAACAATTGGATCTCTAGAGGTCCTTTCCAACTGTCTGTGATTCCCATAACAAATATCCCACACTTATAACCCACCTTCCTCTGGTGGTACTACCTTTATTTTCCCAGATAAATGGAGCTTATATGATATGTCACAGTTCTGACAAAGAACAGGTGACTCTGAGCTTCTAAGGAAAACTTTGGTCAGAAATCTGTTTTCTTTGGGACACTCAATGTTACAATTTTGGTTTTTTTTCTTTATATCCTCAAAGTATTGAAAAGGAAAGGAAAGGGAAGATTCCAAATATCAACATGATTAAAAATGAAAATTAACTTATAGTAAGGTATTGTATGCTTTCATATTGTATTTTAGGCTCAGCTGGTGCAAGTTCAGCATGTTACTGTCAGTGCAAATATTATGATTTACACCAGCTGGGATATGGCTTTCTGTTTCTATTTTAATAAATCAGCTGTAAGAATAAATTTCTCCTTAGTTGTGTGGTATGGTTCTGTTGAGATGTTTAACCACACTAACACAATGACTATGTTTTTACTGCAAACCACAAATGAAACATCCTTTGTGCTACATAAAGCACATCTTCTAGCTCAGATTGATTTTAGAGGTGCTAATTATATTATATAGTGTTGCAGGAACTAGAGTAATTCACTTCTAAAATCCATTTAATTTCTTTTTAATTACTCATGTTTACCAATTTCTTTAGATTCAGAAAAGGCTCAAAATTGCAGTTAGTAAAGGAGGCTTGGAGTGGAATGATTAAGAACATCTGGTATATACATAATTATACCAGGCAATTTATTCCGCCTTTACCATTTCACTACAGCCGTGGTAATGAGGTAGAGCTGGATTCTATTACTCTTCTGAACATTTAGAAGTACCTTACTGCACAAGACAGTTTCAGTGAAATAACTGGCAATAATTTAAGTGTGTAACACCAAATCCTGGAAGGTTGAGTGGCAGGTTCTTCCCCTTAAACAGTGGGGCTGTCAGCCTCAGATATGTGATCACCTTTGTCCATGAATGAGTTCAGGCAAGTCTGAATTTATCTGAAAGGCTTCCTCAGTGTAACTAACTATAGCAAACACCATGAGCAGCTGGTTATAGCTCAAGAAAAGTATGAATCAATACTAAAATCACGTTGATTCTGACAATATTGTATCTTTGGGAGAAAATAGAAGTATCCCATCTGGGCAGTACTCACAACAAGAACAAGCAGGGCAGCACCAGGAGGGGGAAGAGGGCCCTGTGTAGACTCTGCTCCTGCATCTCAGCAATAATTGTCCATTCTGATATGCAACCCCTTGCACGATACAGATAGCCAGGGACACTTCAGTGACATCCATTTAGTTAAACCCAGAGAAAGTTATGAAGATTGCGATTAAGATCTTGGTGGAGAAACTGTCCCAGTTAATCAGTGATGATTTTATTGCTTGTGAAAGATAGTACAAAAGCCACTGTGCAGGCCACTGGACCAGTTCACACTAGAGAAGAGAGAGAACTGCTCTTGCACTGACAGTGTCTGGATTCCTACACTTATGGCTGGCAAGTGGTGGGTTCACCATCCCTTGGTATATTTAAGAACTCCAAGAGGAGCTGTAAGCTTCACACATAAGTTGCTGCCTGAATCTGGCTTTCATTATGCAAGTAGTGAGACTGGCTGATCAGGGTGACTCCCAGCCAAGAATCTGTTAATCTCATTCCCTAACCACTATCTTTTTGTATCCTTTTATTCTTAGCAACCATTGACCAGGCAAAATCCAGTCCCATCTCCTGGGAAGTGTCACTAGCCACAGCATTACCAACAGCTTCTATTCCCATGGCGCTGTGAGAACCTGGAAGAAGACATCTGAGAACACTCCAGGGTGATGTGACCAGTGTCAGGAATAACCATCAAACCAGGATGACTGCACAAAGCCTGACTCCTTCTACAGAGTTCTTAAATTAGAAAAATGAGCAAAAAATAAATCAGTGAATTGTGGGTTTCTTTCTCCACAAGATTTTGCAAGACAAGTATTGCTACCACATCCATTTAGAGTCTCAACAGTCCAATTTGAAAATCAGTAGCAATGCTTCTGAACATTCTGCTTTATGGATTTCTGTAGCGTATGTTATGGGGACTACATGGTCAGAACAGTTCCAACTGGAAGAAGCCAGGACTGAATAATGATATATAAAGGGAGAGTAGTATGTAAAAGTTCTGGAGTACTCAGTCTGTTATGCACCACTACAATTTAGAGCCACCACAGCTCACCACTCTGGCCAGCTGAGGGAAGGAAAGCTCACCCCCTCCACCTGGACTGGTCAGATGAAGGGAGCAGTTCATATCTATGCATCGGCTAGGGCTCAAAGGAGCTGGGCTAACATATCCTCACAAACACCATGAATAGCTATTCTCACCATGAAACTAATTGCAAAAAGAGTGATACAGCAGGCCACCAGCCACCCAACCTTATTTTTAAGGATGACAGGATACACTACATATGCTCTCCATGTACTGCAAACAAGCAAAACTATTGGTAAGCGATATTCTCCAGTGTCCATTCCTTGTGCCATTTCTTCAAGTTCTTAGCCCAGGGCTTTCTTTCCTCTGTGGTCTCCTGTCCTTATCATACGCTTGTTATTGGCTCCTACCTGCCATGTAGAACTGATTTTCTTTTTTTTTATTCAGGGGATCTGTCAAGTCCACCACAGCATTGGCCCTCATTTATCTTTTCTTGTTGGTTTTACTGTCTCTTACTCCATCTTCCTGTTCATTCTTTTGTGCAATTTCAAAGTACCTTACTCTGGTCTATATTACTCTTGTGAATACAAGTGACAGTTTTATTGAAGATTCAGCTTTTCTTCCTTGTTCCCTGCCTGCCAAATATTGAATCAAGTTATTTTGGAGACTACAGTTCAAATCCAGGCACCAAAAATGCATATGCTTACTCCTATTTTAACCAGACAGATTTTATAGGATCCAGTCCAAACTTGATTGGAGTTGGACCAACAGCTTCCTTTACACAATAACATTACCATTTCCCTGCATAAACTCAGTCTTAGAAAATTCACTGAAAATGTCTTATTCTGCAAAAAAAAATCCCCACTAGTTTTATAGGGCAGGTGCATGTTCCCACCTCAAATTCAGATTTCTTTTCATATATAACTTTCCTTGGCATACTTTCAAATTTCTACAAAGGAATTTATTTCATACTCTTGCAAAGACTGAACAGAAAGATTTTTTTTTTTCTTTATTCTAGGGGTTGTTGGTTTAATTTGAAATACTTTACTGGCATATTTGCATAGTTCTTGTATGTATCTATGACCAGGTTGTGATCTGATTCCTCCTTATAAAGCCAGAGTGACTCCTTGTATTTCAGGTATGTAACCTTTGAATCTGTTTAATCAACATAATACATTTTAAGTCTGGTCTGCACAGCTCTAGTGACTGTAAATTTTTCTGTTTAGTGCAAGATTGTGCACTGATAAAAACAGCACCTTAAATCTTCCTTCCTGAAAATCACCTTTTGCTCACTAGTTCCCAATCCATTGAGACAACCAAGATAATTTTCAAGATATGTCTGATTAAAATCTCAAGCACTAAACTCTATTAATTATCTGCTGATTTTTTTTTTTTTGGTTGTTTGATTTTTGTTCTTGTTTTGATTTGGTTTGGGTTTTTTTGTGTGGGGTTGGGGGTTTTTTGTTTGTTTGGTTGTTGGTTTTTTGGTTTTGTTTTGTTGCTGTATTTACTTGCATATTTCTGGCTATGGTACCAGTCCACTTAGCAGAAGCTTCACGTGAAGACAGGTCCCACCAGACACATCAGACCATCCTTTCATCAAAGTTACGTTTAACCTTTATGATGGTATAAATCAGTGTTAGCATCAAACACTGTTGAGGATATACATGCCTTTTGTTTTTTGAATTAAATTGACAGTATACATTTATTAACACCCACTTCTGTTATTTAATGAGGGGGAACATCACCTATGGAAAGCAAGATGGTCTCTGAACAGTTTCAGGGCTTGTGTGTTTATGTGTGTGTGCCTGCAAAGCCTGATAAATACAGACTTCCTTCATGAAAACCTTCATTCTGTTGCTTATAGCTATCCCATACTATCAATAAAATTTTCCACTCTGAGATTTCATGTAAAGCAGGAGTTTCTTAGACTTTTTGTTTGTCTTTGGTTAATGTGGGAGTGTTTTCTCTCTCTCTTTTTTTTTTTTTTTTTTTTTTTTGGGGTTGCAACCCAGTTAGAAAAAAGGGTTGATCTTCAAAACAAGAGTGAAAGAGAACAGGAAGAATATTTTACTTTGCTGTCTTAAAATAACACTGAGAAACCTTTTTGTTTTGTTTTGCTTTGCTTAGTCTCATTAGAAACCATAAGCATACTAGAATTTAGTGCAAGTGTGATCTTTGGGGACACTGCTCTACCTTTTCCTGGCACTGTGAAAAACAACTAAATTATAAGGCTCAATTTAGTGGATTTTTCTGACTTTGACTGTTGATACTTTTGAAGGTAGCAGCTTCAGTCTCAGAAGATTGCACACCTCTGAGATGTGTGATCCCTCTTACATGCAACTAGTGTGGCATACAGGCCACAGTCCTGTGGGACACCATGTGCTGCAGCACTTTCTTCAATTATTGCTGAATAGCTCTGTGTAGCACTGGACTAGGTAAACAGAAAGGCTATATGAGGACAGCTAGGATGTCATGCAGCCAAATGAAGGGGATGAAAACCATCCTAAACATGAAGCACTGTTGGGGTAGAGACTGGGGCAAAGAAATGGGGAAACAAATGTTTGGGATGAAGATCCAGGAAAGCAACTGAATGGAGGAGAAATAATGAAAAGACAAGATCTGAACTTAGGAGAAGGGGAGAAGACAGGATTGAATGGCAAAACAGGAAAAGAGACAAAAAAACCCAGGTGGGAGGTGTTGAACTGAATAGCTCAGGCTTATAATTGGAAGAGCAGAAGGAACTAGTTTTCTAGGTATTTCTAGGAAGATAACAATACTGCTTTGGAAATTTCCATTACAACCCTCTGAGCATCTTCAGACACTGAAAAATCTAGTCATGTTACTACAGTGAAAAAAACAAATTAGTGAGGAAAAACTATACCGGGGTTCAATAGCAGCAGTAAAAAAGGCTTGGAACGGCACTTCTTCCACTGAGGAGAAATGAGCGGTTTCCATTAAGGTACTGAAGAAGGCAGGAGGATTTGATGTCAATCAGTCAATTAAAGACTGTATCATAAAAACTCTACAAAAATGAACCTTGCACAAACTCTTTAAACCTGGCAGTTGACTTCCGAGTGCATAACTCAGAACTCGATGATGTTCCTGGAAAATCATAGTTTTCTCTGTAACAAGCGATCTTTTAAGATAAGAGTTTTGAAGCACTTGGTGATGATTGCTTTCCATTGCCTCTAAGTGACTCCAATATCAAGCTGTTTTAAAAGTCTCATCCTTACTTTATGTAAGGGCAGAAAGGCTTCTTCAGATACGGAAAAACTGTAGTGCCTACCAGACCACACTGAGGTAGGAAACACAACAGTAAAAAAAAGAGAATATCCTACTTTTTTTTTTTCCTAAAAAATGTAATACAGAGCTATTTGAGACCCTCAGAATACTTCAGATACATTTTGCACTGCACTTGAACTTGTTCTGTTTAAGAAATAGCTGATAATATAATTTTTTTTTCTGCCTTTTTCCTCTGTTGATGGATATAGACAAGAAAGTCTTTATCAGTAAATAATAAAGGGAATAGTTTTAACATTTTCAATTTCTCAATTGAAATAAATAGTCCAGTAACTGATAAACTTATGTCAGCCTACTAAGTCAGAGGAATTACTATTCACCTGTATTGTTTTGAATGACACAGGTTCTGTTTAATCCTTAAATTCTTCCTAGAATTAAAATACTTCCTATCTTCTTCTTTTGTACTGGACAAGTACTGTCTGCAAGTATCCAAACTGTGAGTGGGCAGACTGATAAAAGAGAGCATCGTGCAATCAACCTGCTCAGTGGAGCTCGTTACAAAGCACAGCACATTTCAAATGTACCATCACTCATGTTAAGAGTGCCATTTTTGGAGGGTTGGGGTAAATGTAAACATGTTATTAAATTCAGCTGACTTGATATTGCTGAATTAAACAATAAAAACAAAGCAGCTCTTCAAGCTATTGATTTCTGCAATGCATTGTATGCATTTACGTAAATCTAATTAAAACACTGTGCATAACCCAATTACGAGCTATTCCCTTACAGCAAGTTTTATATTTATCCAAGCCAGGCTGTGCCAGCTGTGAGACATAACCCTGGTTTTGCAAATAGCTATTGTGTAACGCCTGAGGTGGTCAGATAAATACATTGAGGATTTTGTCTTTCTGCTAATGGATTAGGACCATTTTTTGCCATAGCAGGTTGTTGAGTTTTACTTCATTGGCCTATTTCAAATTGCTCAGGAGGTAAGTTAAAGGTAAAACTTAAAAGGCAAGCAGCTGCAGGCTTAGACTCCAAGAAGTACCCTCATTCAAGGCTCAAATCTGCACAAGGCTCTCCACAGTTTATGACAAAGAGCTAACACAGAAGGATGCTTCCTAAGCCTGGGAAAAGGGAGGAGGATGAATCTGTCTGAACCATGTAAGAAAAGTAGTAGTGTAGTAGGAAAGCCCAGTTAGGCAGAGACAAAGGGAGGAGAAGGGGAAAGGAAAAGTCAGGGAGGCAGAACGCTGGTGAGAGTGATATAGAGCCAACAGAACTGTGAGCAGAGCATGGGTAGGACAGCACAGAGCAACAGTGGGAAGAAGGGATGCAAGATTTCCTCCAGTGAGTCATGCACTATTTTATCCCTCTATGGCAGGAATTGATGCTACTGGGTAGAAAGCACAGCCAAGTCCTCACCTATGACTCTCAATAAATTACTTTTCCTTTCTCTGCTTCCTAGATGTCAGAGGCTCACAGGGACCACTTAGCTGGCCAGTAGCTTAGTACCTATCCCTACTCAAGTAGCCCTTTCCCAAGCAGCAGCTCCCAGTGCAGCGAACGCAGAGGCAAAGCGGCTGACTGCAGAGCAGCAGGATGAGTAGCTGTCTCTCCTCATGTGACCTTTAAGCATAGGCTTAGCACAGTGCTACAAGCATTCCCTGGGGCAAGTGAGATTGACGTGGCACCTGAACACATGTAGAACTCAAGCCCAAGATTTCAAACTGAGTGCCATTTTCTTCCATTTGGAGACAAGTTTATGAGCTTGAGAGGGCAATAAAAGCTTCTCTCCATACTAATGAAATGTCCAAGTCCTAATGGATTAGTAGTTTTCATATCAGATTAAATATGCATTTTTGCTGATAAAGTCACAAAAGTCACTCCTAATACTCTTTCAGATTTTGTTAGCAAAAATACATCTCAATAGAGCACAGAGCCTATGGGATATGAACAGAAAAGGCACTAACACATTATGATGGACTGCTCAAAAACTCTGCTTTTCTCCAACTGGTCAGAACATAGTCAGGCAATGTGCAGAAGGCTATTGCTAATGTAGAGAATCCCTGTGGGCACTTTGCTAGAAGTCCATGCACAGCCAGCACACCTCTGGTCTTCTGCTGCAGTCCCTGGAGCTGTTCTGCAACCACGGTCAGATAAAGGCCCCTGGAGACAGGGGAAGTTCTCCCTCCCACTCACTTCAAAGAGTTCAGGCCTTTCTGATACTAGAAGCTGGTCTACATATCTTTTTGTGAAGCCTCTGCATGAACAGAGATCCCAAACTCAATGCCTTACAAGTAACTTTCCACCCTAAGGAACTGCAAACATTATTTTGGGATAAAGCACCAACCAGGCAATTCCTCCAGAAAGTTGCTTAGACCATGTCTTGCTGCTAAAGAAAACAGTCTCAGACACCAAAAGCAAGTAGAACCAGCTGGCTCACACCTATGTTGTTTAGAGCTTACACTTTCTGTCTCAAATTTGTCTAGAAATGAATTGGAGGGGTCCACAACAGAGCAGGAGAGTGAATTATCAGCTAAGTAATGTGGATGAGAGAGGTCCAGTGCTTAAGCTGGTACCGTCTTTCATTTAGCAGCACAGATGTTCCTTAGAAGCCTGGCAAAGGGTAGGGCACTGCTATGCGATTGGACTGCTGTGAAAACATAGAGCAACCTTGTGATGCTGGAGAGCAAAGCCTACAGCCAGGGTGGTGGCATAGCATAGAGATGTTATAAGCCTCCTTTTGCAGGTGAGAATTCCTGTCTGTGGATCCTCTGCCTGCAGTGATCAATAGGTGCCTTCAGACAATCTCAGACCCTGAAACCCCCTTCTTGGGCATCTCACCATTACCATGCACAGGTGCTTTGTCATATGTCCCATTGCGCAAGCATGTTAAAGCCCCTGCGCATGCCAACACTTTTGGTGACTCTTCTGTGGAAGTGGTTTAACATACAGGACTTAAGCAAAGGGTAGTTTGCTGACATTTTGTACCCATGGCGGATTTAGTGGGGTTTTTGTTTTTTTTTTTTGGGGGGGGGGGGGTTTTTTTT
>JAAGNO010001351.1:0-32525 GCA_033439905.1 Ceryle rudis | reverse complement strand
CCACTTGTATTTTACAAAAGTTCACAGATGCTTGCAAAATGAACATTGATAGTCAGGACCGCAGATTTGTTAAGGTTAAAATATGAAGTTTATTGAAACAAGCTCTATTTCACTATATTTAGCAATGTATTGGCTGATACCAACAGCTACCACTGATTGAGGAATTAGAGAAATCCTGGGTAATTTCAAGAGCTTGCTTCCCAAATATTTGGTTCAGTGGAATCATGGGAAGACTTTAGTCTTTCAGGGACTGTACAAAGTAGGTGCACAGAGTGGACACGTTTATGAAAGTTTGTTTCTAATACGGTAGATTGGATCAGTACTGAGCTCTTAATACGGTTTGTGCATCATAGCCTTTGGGGGTCTGAAGAGCCAACAAAGGCCACTTCTCTGAAGGAAAGACAGAAATGATTTCTTCAAATGACCACTTGATGTCACTTGACACCATGCTAATAAACTTGATGAAGCCCACTTCTGGGCAGTAAAGAAAGGTTCTTAGAATAAGATTTCTGAAAATGGAAAAGCAAGATGCTAAAAACTTACCATAAAAAGATCATATTTATTTGTTATGGGGTTTGTCTACTCTTGTAAACCAATGCTGACAACTGCTAAATTAGTTACAAATACACAATCTCTCTTGTCCAGAGAAGTATTAGTACCCACTTTCTCTTCCAAAGGGAGTCTAGAATTAATTACTAAACTTACTGTTAGGATGCGTTCTTCACTTTGTGTGTGCCCAGTTTTGAAGAGACATCAAAGAGACAGAGATGTTTCTAAATGACCCTTCCCCATATAGGATTCCATTAGCAATCCAGTGTCACTAGTCACTTTGAATGTTTTGTTTAAGCCTCAGATTTGCTCTTCCCTACAGCCTCATTCCTTACTGACATAGTGAATTTCACATTTCCCATGCATATGAAATACCAGCTTTGAAAACTAAAGCAAGATGCCATATTTCCTAGTCTATCCAGTCCAAAGTGAATTATCATTCTCCGACAGCATTTTTCATACGTCAGCATGACCTGAATTCTAATAAATTCACATGATCACAGTCTTACAGTCTCCCCTCTCCCACCTTCCATTTACATACTGCTGGGACATTGACTTACTCATGACAGAAACCGTTATCCTAAGACTCATATGTGTTGTTTTTATCCCCTGGTATTCTCCAGCCAGGTGGTCTTGCCAGGAAATAGATCTGACTGTCTGTAAAATAAATGTTAACCCAGGATGTTTTCAATCACAAAGCTGGTTGAAATATTTTAGCCAGAAGAGATTTTCCTTGCGGTTTCATTGAAAGTGAAATGCTTTCTCTGTGTACTGTTTTCAAACTATTATTAGATAGAAAAAAATAAATGACTTATTGAGGTTGTCTCATTTTGTTTTGAAAATGTCACAAGAGATTTGTCCTTACTTTAATCAAAGCAAAATGAATGAGTCGCATTGAACTATATTTATAATTTTTTTTTTATATTGGTTTTGATGTCTTTTTAGCATTTCAGTGGTTCCAAATTTAAACAGTTTCGAACCTCTATTATCCAAAATTTTGAAGAATAGAACAGATTCTGCCTCTTGCTTGCCTTTCAGCATTGGCATTTATCACTGAAAGAAAATAGCCAGCCTGGTGATACAAATGTTAGGCACTTGCTCTCATTTATGAAGTGCTTTACTTCACAGTCTCTCCTAGGTAACAAGCTTTTCCTTGGTAAGGTGGTCTAAATCGATACCAATAGGCCAGCTGCACTCCTCATTTGGTGTAAGTCAACTGAAGACTGTAAAAACTCGATCCTTATACTCAAGGACTATCTAAAACCCCTGTAGGTATCTCATTTATGATTTGTTGTGCCTTATCAACTATCACTCTTCCTGCCCTCAATTCTTGGCTAGCACTGGAATGAGCCACAGTGAATCCTTCTGTGAGGACTCCTTCAAGAAATGTTGGGGAGATGTGGAACCTTTCCAAAAAACTTTCAAGGACAATGTAAGTGATTTAATCTCAACAACAGTCTGTAACAATTTTACCTCTCCTCAGTAGCTAAGCTTCTGCTTGCTGTAGTGCATGTCAAGCCAAAAAAGCCCCAAAGGTTAGGTGTCTGTATACACACCAGAAAGTTTTCTGGAGAGCTCTTTGGTGATGTATTATGTGGAGCTAAAACTGGGAGGCAGCATCCACAAATATGCATTGCTGCAATACTGTGTATTCCTGTGTTTATATCTGGGACAAGGGGAGGAAAGGTAAAAAGAGGGTCAAGCCTGCAGGTTTCTGCATCTCACATCAAGCAATCCAAACTGAA
This sequence comes from Ceryle rudis, assembly GCA_033439905.1. NCBI lineage: Eukaryota > Metazoa > Chordata > Aves > Coraciiformes > Cerylidae > Ceryle > Ceryle rudis. Next base: position 30,231 of record JAAGNO010001351.1, on the reverse strand, counting down.
ATTGTTGCATAGTGAATTTCACTGGATATTTGGGTTAGCTGTGACTCCTTCAAGAGGACAGAGCATAAAAATGACTTTACAGAGCAGACATAAACACCTGTTGGGCATTTTAACCTCCCTTACATTCCATAGGAACCAAAAGCTGAGATATATTTAAAGATCAAAATCAAAATGGATAGGTAGGAAAAGTATTCTCTGTGCCCTTCCCACTGGAATTAGATACCTTGAATACTGCAGGTTTTATATTTGGGGCATTTCTAGACTCGTCTGCCTGTTCCACTGCTCAGATACATTTACAAAGTTCTAGTCCCCAAAGAAACAAAAGAATAAGAATATCATATCATAATTAACTCTCTTCCTTAGGGAGGTAACTTTAGAAACAAACTACTTTCCAGAACTGAATTCTCTAGATGCTAGTGCTTACAGCTCTCTAGTGCTTTATAATCTTCATTTCCACAAACACAGAACAGATATTAGTGATTTATTCCTGTAATTATTATGCTATTGAAGTTGTACCAAACAGAGTGTACAATTTTGTGCTACACATTGCAAGTTAAATCCCACTGGTCAGGAAGGAGAAAAAAATCCACTATTGAAGTCTATCTAAAGCACGTTCCAGCCCTTGCTTGGATGTCCATCAAACAAGATGGTCAACAAGACAAAGATGAGAGAGGGAAACATATTCAATCCATCTTCTTTCAGTGTAGACAGTGAATGCAAATTATTTATCTGCTGCTTTAAATTGTGTTCCTTGGCACATTGCTTTAAAATGAGAGCTGACAAGAATTTCTAGGCACAGGAAATTTTTCTATTTCATTGCAAATCAGAATGAAAACCATAAGTATTTTAAGAAATCATGAAAATAATTGGTAAAGCCACTTTCTCTTTGCTGCATTCACAGAGTTGCATTCTAATGCACCCAGAGATATGATAATGCTGAAAAACAACATAAAGCAAAAACTTAAGAAAAACAACAGAGACTATCCTATCAAAACAAAACATTCTCCAGAAGCAGAAATGATGGAACCATCTGTTCTCATAGAAAAACATATTTGCAGGAATTTTCTTAAAGCAGATGTATTTATTTGCTTAATTTGGGATTCTGGACGTCATGGTTTTGGTACCAACTCACCATAATCCTAAGAATGAAAAGCAAAAATCACCAAGGCAGTGAATCACTGAAGCCATCTTCAGAACCACAGCATGCTACTGTTTCCTTTTCTCCCATCAGGTTAGCAACCTGAAGGGAACTGGTTTTGCATTTGCCTGCCAAGTTTTTCATGACCATACATGAAACTGAGATCATAAAAAGAGAAAATAGTTTCCCGGACCGCAGTTTATCAAAGTGATTCTACACAAGCTCAGCTTAAGTGTAGCACATGGCACATTCACATCTGAAGGTGGCTACATCTCTCCACCCTTTACTGCATTTGGACAGAAATCCGAATGGCACTACTTAGCTAAGTCAGGTTGTGTATCAAATCATCAGTTACCCATAATTACTCCGCTCATTAGCAACAATTACACTGCATTTTCCTTTCCATTCTCTTCTCTTCAGCTGTCTTTCCATTTGCATTAGTTCAAGAAACTCATGGGGCTAAATCTGATCTTGGAGAACTGTAAATCAAGCAGCACCATAAATCAGTTGTCTGCACTGGTGTAACAGCCACGTAAATGAGATTGGAAGAGAGTTACAATTTCATTCTATGAAAAGAAAGCTCTTTGATTTTTCAGCAAGTTAACTTAGCCTTCCTCCTGAGAGATGACCCCACTTAAATATGAACCCGGGAGGAAGTGGAATGAGCCCGAGCAGCATGGGGCTAGCCCTGAATGCAAAACAGAAACAAGCAGCTCTCCTGGTAAGCTGAAAATCTGAGGAGCTGCACTAGAATAGTTAATGTTCTGTTGAACACCTTTGAACTGTGATGAAGCCAGCTTTGAGAGGACTATTGCTTTGGATAAAATCACAGATTAAAATGAAAAATTGTGGCATATGTTCACATCTGCGTTTCACGTCCATTTAAAGGAGGCAGACTTGAAGTCGGTTGTGGAAAGCAATTTATTTACTAGATGTACTCCGGCTTCCCACCCAGAGACATCAGGAAGACACACAAGTAGTTCATTAGGGTTCGGGATGTATGGCAACTCTGTTGCTAACGTTTACCTTGTAACTTCTCATATCAAATTCTTGCCAAAACTTATCAACACATATAGTCCATTAGTGGAGACAGAGAGCAGGAAATGCCATCCAGAGAACTCCCTGGCATTGATCAAACACAACTGAGTGTCGTTCTGCGCGATTCCCTGTCTCCAAGCAAAACTTCATTAGAATTTCAGAACTGGATGTGCCCAAGAGTCACATTAATCACTCTGCAATGGCACAGTGCAGACCTCCAGCGTGCTGTAAGCTAATGGCTCACAGCTGCAACATGAGCTTCACCAGAAGCTAATCTGAGGATCTCTTGGCTGTGTCTCCAGTGACATAAGAGTGCAAAAAGGAAAAATAAAATAAATAGCTAACTGAAGTGCTCCATCAGAGTGAGGATACTGAGTGTAGTGAAACCACCTTCCTTCAAGAGGTGACCTGTACTATATTCATCATAATGCACCTCAGAAATGTGCAATCAGCATGCAAAGAGGCCATATATTACGATTTGTGAAAGAATGGATGATGCAGAAAGTGTTGTGATATTCTGTACACCTTACAATGCAGTGGGAAGGCTGTGATCCTTGACTCTCCCAAAATGGCCCATGGCTCTCACCATGCTTCTGTGTGCCCCAAGTGTCCTTCCATCCTCACTGAGACACAACACTCCACAAAGGGTGGTGAGCTGGCATGCTCTCTTACTAAACTCTCCTTATAATCAAGAATTTTGGACCAGAAATCTCTGCACTCTGTGAGAAACACAAGCTAGAAAGGAAACCTGGAAACCGCCCCTGAAAGAAGGAAGCTTTCAGGAGGAGCAGTTCAGAAACGGTGTTTTCCTTTTTCACTTGTCAGAATCAGATTTCTTTGTTGATTATGTGTTTGACACAAAGATATATTTCAGTAATTAATATCGTGTGTCAAGCTCATCTTACATCGCTGAAAGAAATAATTTGAGAGTGTCACTGTGATTCATTTGAACTATTGAACTCTGTATCATTTTCAGAACAAAAATGTAGGATGACTGTATTTACAGGGCAGAAAGCACTGAAAACCAACTATTTATTTTCCTGAAAGCTTTCCTAGGGCACCCATCAGCACAGATTCAATTTACAAAGGGCATTTGAAAGCCAGGATACCCCTCTAAATTAAAGCACTGTGAACATAACAGACCTGGTACTATTTAAGAGGGTTCCATATTCTTCCTGGTCCCTCTGGATAATCCTCTTTGCATTCATTTTGATTCTCACCTTTCCCGATGCTCCTCTTCTTGGACTTGAAATACAGCTCAGATTTTCTTGACTTTGCTTATTGCACAGAAGAGTTGATGTGAACCTCATTTGTCCCATCAAACCATTTGACTTAGCATCTCTCCAGCCCTTTCACGGGCTGCAACATTTGCGCTGCAAGACAGTAAAGGTAGTGAGAAATTGTGCAAAAAAGTTCCTATCCTTTCACAAAATATCCAAGACAAGTAAGTCTGCTTCCTGTATTTAGGAGTTCAAGTTGCCTTAAAAGAAATAAAGTGAATGTAAAATCCTGCAGTGAATCAGAAGAGGGAAGAATGAGATCAGTGGGCACTACAGACTAAAATTTCAGGCATCATGCCCTTCAGGAGTCATAGAAAATGGGGATGAAAGCAACAGGACAGAAGAGATGCTTAATAAACTAAAGATATCACTGATTTCCTCTCCCCTTGCTCTGTTTGTTGGTTAAAGCTCAGCAGGATGAGTTCTGTCCACAGCATCCCCATGTGTGTCCTCGATTAGATCCTGCAGGTGACATCCCAGCAGCCTAAATTCTGCTTAAGTCCCAATACTGATGCAGCCTGTCTGTTCTTCAGCACTGCTTAAGCCTTGAACCTTTACGTCTTCTGAGGTAGCCAGAAGCTTCCTTGGGTGCCTACAAGAAAAGGTAGTACTTCATTGATTAAATTATCATGTTTGGGCCTGCAAAGCCTCGGACTCTTAGACTCAGTGAAAGACAAACTCAGCACAGCAGTTGCCATCTTACTTATAACAGCCAACGGTCAGTGGACTTGGACCAAAATAACCTCAACTGCAGGTCTTTGCTTGAGGGGGTTTCAGTCCACATCAGTTACCTGGGTAAGAGTACCGAAGCCGACTGGATGCTGTGGGATGGGGTTGCTGGGTAGGTGAGGGTGGGGGTACCCTTGCTGCCTTCCCTAGGACACTGAGTAGCCAGAAGCAGAGGAATTATGGGGCAGTGGGAGCACACCTTACAGAGAAAGCAACTGTAACTCCCCAGTTTGGACATTCAGATGCCTGTGTGTGGTCTGGAGCTGATCAAGCTGGATCTTCTGGCTGCACTTAACCCAGTCCATGAGGGTGTCATGTCGCATGCTGACAGTTGAACTATATCTGTGGCTGGTGCAAAGCTAAATTTCACCACTGTCCAGAGCTGAGCCCATTGAACCAGTTGAGGGAAAAATCATTGTATGAACCTGACACTTTTCAGAAAATATTTTCATATATATGTTGCATTTCTTCAGTTTAGTTCTGACTAATTATTTGCCTCATGCCCACAGGAATGGGACAGCAATCAAACAGGCCAGAAATTAATGCAATGAAATTGGTTTAATGTCCTCCACAGCACTGGAATAAAATCTGAACAGAGTACAAAAGGAACTACAGATAGTATGTTTGTATTGGAGTGGAAGAAAGAAAATTCTTCACTCATGAGAGGTGTCCTGAAATAAGCACAGCAATATCAAAGCCAATTAGGGAGAAAGTGATGTAACTCAAAGACATAATAAGCAGTCTTCTGTGGTGTGGTTTATGAACAATTTATCACCACACATTGGATCCTACACGAATATAGTCCAATAAGCTACTGACTTCAACATACCTTTAGATCTCTATAACCAACTCATATTGATAGACCCAGGACCTGACAGTGGTGATAAAATAAACTGTTTCTAATTATTCAAACTCAGTGGAGGGTTTTGTAACACACACATCAAATACATTAAACCGAATTCATATTCTTTTATGGATTCCCGACACAACTAAAATCAGTGGATCGGTGGAGTGAAAAAAAAATAATTCTGTGTGATGAAGTGACAGCATAAACAAATAACCAGATACAAATATGAAGACAATTTATGCTCCTTTTGAATCCCACAGGGGCATTTTTTCAGCTCAATTATTGCAAATGTGTTGTGTGATCCACGCAGGACTGGGGATGTTCTGAGAGGCATGATAGGATGGGGAAGGAAGGGAATTTGTGAGAGCTGACAGCATGCAGGGGTGGTTAGAGTGAGGAGACCCAGCTCATAGGCTTGATGAGAGCTGCAGATGGTAGACACAGTCCAAAGTCAAAGAGGCTCTGAATTGTAGCTCTTCACCCAGGCCTGGAGAAAGTATGCAGAGAGGATGACCACTACCACAGGCAGGAAGGGAGCATGTACATTATGCACTATTTGCCAAGTACGCTAAATTAACACAAACCCCATGTTTACTCTAAAAGATCATTGCAGCAGTAGAGGAATTTGAAAATAGTCTTCCAGACAAGAGGAGGGAGGCTGAGTGTACTGGAAATGCACACACACATCAAGTATGGACACTTGAGGAAGGCTTTGTCAAGGAATAAACAGAGAAGTGCACACCTAAGACTTCCCTGATCTTTTCCTTCTACAAATCAAGAAGATATGCAGTAGAGATGACAAGCCTGGGACAGGATTCCAGTGAGCCAGAGGCCCAAACTAGCCCATGGATTTGTTTTATTTCTGGTTCCAGACTCACATTCCTGGCTCTCAGGAAAGAGGCTTCTCAGGAAGACATTTAAAGGCAAGGCACAGGAACCAGACAAGATGTTTACCTCTCAAATTACAGAAGATGAAACATCATCAATGAAATGGAATCCCATGGAAGTCAAATCACCTTTTCCCATTGCAAAGATGTTTTGAGGGTTCAGACACTTTAATGTGACTGGTGAAAAAAACAAAAGACAGGTCGTCTCAAGCTGTCATCCAGGGTTGGAAGGGACCCTTCAAGGTCATCTAGTCCAACCCCCCTGCAGGAAGAAGGGACATCTGCAACTAGAGCAGGTCACCCAGAGCCCCAGCCAACCTCAGCTGGAATAGTTCCAGGGATGGGGCATCTACCACTTTGCTGGGCAACCTGGGCCAGGGTCCCACAACCCTCACTATAAAGACTGTCTTCCTTCTCTCTAGTCTAAATCTCCCTCTTTTTTGTTTAAAAGCACCACCCCTTGTCTTTTCACAACAGGCCCTGCTAAAAAGTCTGTCCCCATCTTTCTGACAGGCCTCTTTAAGTACTGAAAGGCCACAATAAGGTCTCTTTAGACCATGTCACTAAGCACCATATCCAATCTTTCCTTAAACACCTCCAGGGATGGTGACTCGGCCACCTCCCTGGGCAGTCCATTCCAGTGTCTAATCACCCTTTCTGTAAGGAAGTGTTTCCTAATATCCAACCTAAACCTCCCCTGGCGTAGCTTCAGGCAGTCCCTGCTTCCCACCAAAATTTTTCTCCTGAATGACCCTGAACACTAATAATGACCTAAGGTCATTTTGAGACAGGCAATCCTGTTACTGCCCCTATGTCTCACTTGTCCTGAACTTGTTGGGACACAAGAGAGGGAACCAAGCAACCTTTGGCTTTCTAGTCTGACAGACCACATAGTTTGGTGCAAAACCTAAGCTGGCCAGCCCCGTTTTGTAGCAAGTCACCCTCAGTATTCTGCATTGTAGCCAGAGGTGTTCTGCAATTAAAATGCACAAAACAATTCTGCTTCCAACGACAAAATGAAGTACAGACACTGATCCATTGTACAAACTGGAAAGAGAAGCACTGGAGAATGTTGCCTGAGCAACACCACACAAGGAGCTGCAGACACTAACCAGCACAGGAGAAGCTCGTAAGTAGAACTGTGGCCATGAGGAATACCAGGTTTGTTGGTACCTCTGCTGCAGGCCACTTCTGCACATGCAGTCAGTCTAGTCCCCTGCTGCTCTGCATGGGTTGGCTCTGTGTCACCAGAGAAATGAGTCTGAAGCACCAACCTTCCCTTGTATGTAGAGTTCCTGGGGTGTGTGCACACTTTGGCCTTTTCTCTAGCATTTTCAGAGGACCAAAAGCCAGAGTTGCTGGGTGACTGCTTGATCGTTGCCTAATACAGGACAGTACAGGCTGCCTCTAGGAATGGTGGAGCTGGCAAGTTAAAATGGGTGGCAAAACTGAGATCCAATGAGTAGCACATTTGGGGACAGGACAAATACTTTTATTCCCAAACACATTTTTCAGAACATGATTTCTGTCCCTGGATATGAGATGCCCCCTCTCTCATATCACTCATTTTCTCAGTATGGGTTAAGGCAGCAGATTCATGATCCCCCACCCACCCAGGTGACTTGTCCCGGTGGAGGGAAATGCAAAGAGTCTCTTCTCTTGCATGAGCAACACGCTACATAGACTCTACTTCACTTGTGTGATGGGAACAAATTCCTTCACAGGTTGCTGAATGGGGTCAAATTCCTTACACCATGGTAAATGAAGAAAGTAAACACTTAATGTTTGTTTAAAACCTCTAGCAACTCCACTTGCTCAGAGGATTCTCAGTTTCCGTGTTCCTTTTGTTAAACTGCTCAACTTCTCCATCTCTTCCTTTTTAGGAAGATTAGTTCCTTTTGTCACATACACTCCTGGTTATAAACCAAGTAATAGTAGCTAAACTTGCTGGCAGATGGCACATTTATTATTTTCATTTTCTTAGCCCCTGAGCCACCACAAAAAACAAAGTTGAAGAACTAATAATTTTAGTTACACCAGCAAAGTGAAGGGCTGATAACATTCCCTACTGAGCAACAAATTAAAACAAGCCTAAAGCAACAAGCAGTTTCTAACTTTTCTGTGTGTATTTTTATTTCCATGTCTCTGGTGGCTACCTACAAGGAGAAGCACGGCAAAAGCTTCCCTTAACTCTGAATTTCAAGTCTGAATTAAATTATCAATGTCAGCAGAAGTTCCACCATGCTTATTTAGCTGATGCAACATGGATCCTTCCAGCCAGGCTGTCTGCCTGAACCTTGACAGGAAAACCTTCCTCAGGAGGAACCATGGGGGAACAGGAGGGGTCTTGGTCAACTGGAGGGTTCAGTCTCAGCCATGTGAGGGTGTCTAAAAATAAAAACCTAGCTGCTGCAGTCCCTTCTGAGGATATACTACTAGGTCTCACATATCCAACATCTCCTACTCCCTCATTAGACTCTTTCCCATCACAGTATATGGCATTTCTGAAAGGCCATTGTTGCATCAAATTCTCGCTGGGCACTCAAGATGAGCTGAGGGGAAACATTAACTCAGATGGTCCTCCGGGAATGAGGAGACATACAGACTATGCCATGGCACTTCCACACTGCCACAAACGTTGGGTCCTTGACACAAAAAGGACATTCAGTCCTGTCTTCCCAGATGTGTTTGGCAGCCCACAGTTGCAGGACCATTACAGCAATGAATTTCTTCTTACACCGCTACCTGCCTGCAAGCCAGTGAGCAAATCCTGCTGCTCGCTTTGGCAGAGAAGCTGTTCACATCACAGTTGTCAGCCTGCTGCTACACAGTCAAACCCGAACATCTGTAGTGTTCGGCTAGCAGTAATCAAAGCCACACACTATTCTTTGCTACTTCACTCCTCCATCACAGCCCCAGCTAGTCTTGTTCTTTGCTCCTGTGAGTCAAAAAAGGACAGAGAGCACAAGTTCAACTCGGGAAATGTTTCTCAGATAAGTTCTGCTTTGTAAGCGTTTGGTTTCTGCTTGGCTTTGTTCACTGCTATCTGAACTGCCTGAAAAGAAATCAAATGCAGCCTTTCCTAGCAACAGGGTATTAGATCGAACTTATAATATCTGCAGTACCTAAAAATGGAGTATTGTACTGACTACAGTCAGTTAAACCAAAAACTCCTAAAATTAGAGCCTAAAATTCTATGCTTTAAAGGGATGATTTTCCACTTGAAGATTTTTAGACTCCATTGTCAATGCCATGTAACAAATATTGAATAGCATATAGTTGCTTTTCTCCAGTAGTAGAAAAAAATATAAGGATATGTTTTAGATTAGCAATGGTTAAACTGCTCCAAACTTTGGCCCAGTCTCCAAAACCAACTGCACCATATCTTTTTGCAGGTTCAGGAAAGTCTAACAGCTTCCTTTTTTTTATTACTATTATTTCTAAATATTTTCTGTGTTCAGCCTTCACCAAGAGTGCTGAGGCTACAAATGCTTCTTGGCATCTGTAGATAGTAATATCCCTCATTCTCTGATGGCGATGTACTTTTCAAGCCTCATATTCATAAATCTTCTAAATGCCCAGGAGATAACTAAGTACTACTCTGTACCACTATGGTAACCTAAGGCATAAAGAGGTTAAGAAACTTTTCATGCATTACCAACTGAGTCAGAGTTGAATATTGAACCTCCAAGTCCTGATCTCTCATTTTTCTTCCAATCACTCACTGGCCATCTCTCTCCCAGGAACCAAACAGTTTGATAATCACAGTAAGATTTCCAAAATGTAGCTGCTGGTTCTTTTTCTCCCCTTCAGCAAAATCATTAACTTTTAAGATTTAGTGCATTACTTACGTAAACGGAAAAGACATTTTAAAATCTTAACACAGTGGATTTGGATTTTCATTAAGGAAAATCTATGTCTCAGGGAGAGTGAGATGGGGCCAATCTCTGCACCACTCAGTTATTGTTTCCCCTTCTAAGGATCCACCTTGCAAGTGAATGCCTGATCCAGCAGCCACCTTGCATCCATATTTGGATACTCAGCCTAAAGCCACATGTACATTATGACACCAGTGAGACAGTGGGAGGAGGTGAGTTTTCATGGCAAGGTATGGGGAGAGAGGGGGAGAAAGTAGGAGAGGCAGTGGAGTAGGAGCACCACCGAAAGGCCATATCTCCTCAGATGAAAGTGGTTTGAAGGTTCCTGTTGCAGCACCTTCTTGCAAGCCCCTTTCAATCCCTGTTGCAGAAACAAGGAGGACATGCATTTTATATTGCTTTGGCTCCCTGCCTGTGTTGGGCACACAGTCAGGCTGGATACTGATGAATTCAGCCAGAGGCCGCTAAATTGAATTCATGCCTTTTTCAAAGCAGTTTTTATAAGGTGACACCATCAGGTATATTTTTCATTTTAAAACAAGAAGGCTATTTTAACAGGGATTAATCCTTGACTGGAAGAAAAAAAAATCTAAGACTAAGTTTTAGATATTACATTTTTCAGGTTTTTAAGTCAAGATGTGTAAAAGGTCACCATCTACAGCATCGCCTTGTGCCACCCTCTAGTGTTTCAGCCACTCAGTCTTGTTTCACCTCAAGCACTGCTCACTCTCACACATTTTTTTCATAGTCCAGTGCTGTGGTTAAAACTAAGACACACTGAAGTCTTACCCCTTCAGGCTATCCAACACATGCCCCAAAAGACCGGGTACACATGGGCTGTATCCTCAACTGAAGACTCCTCTACACTTCAACTCAGGCTTTCCTGGGCTTGAGGTATAAGGACAAGCCTATTCAGTGGGGAAGCTGCTTTACTTTGTTAAGTAAAATAAATAACCTTACAAGCCACCCAGTGGGTTCCTTAGCTCTAAATGATGCCCTTTGATCACTTCTTGAACCATACCCCCCAAATCCAGGCCTTATTTGAAGGGAATATTAGTGATCTCAGATGCCTTGAATAAACCAGTTAGCCACAGCTGTCCATCAAAAGTGTCTTCAAGCAGATTTGTGAAGAAAGTGAGGATTACTGGTATTTATCCCTAAATCCAAGGACCAGCTGATACAGTACCTGCCAAGCTCTCTGCAAATTTGGAAGCCAGGCAGCTGCACCCTCTGGCTCTGCCTGAAGCCTACTGACAGAAGCTGCTAAAGGAGCAGGTGCTTTGTACAGACCTTATTACCAAAGAGGTTAAAAGATGACAGCTGTGAGAAGATAAAGCCATTCTCCGTGGAGTGGTTGCAGAAGGAATGGGAGAACTTGTCTTGGAAAGAAGCCCTGTTGAAGTTGGTTTTTTTTATTTGGGTGTGAACGGAAATTTGTATATCCAGGGGACACATGCTGCAATGCTGTTTTTCACATTTAACCTCTTTTTATAAGGGATGAAGAAGAAGTGCTTCTTGCAGTGCAGCTAAAGGGAGACCTTCGCTCCAGTGAGCCTGTCTGACGAGAATTCTGCAGTGTTTGGTGAATGAAGCTGTAAATGGAGGTTCAAAACCCTGTGCTGGGATTAAAATAAATTTCAAGCACAAACCTGAAGGCTCTCACGTCATCTGAGGACATTTTTTTGCAAAAATTCTAGATAACCATCATCAATATTCTACGAATTATTTTTAGAAAGAATAGGTTCAGGAGACAAATAACTTGGATTTGCAGAAAAAGGCCTAGTCCATATCAATTCCTGTGAAAGGAAGAAAGCACAAAGCAACCCAAAAAAGATCAACCCTCCTGGTCAGGCAGCAGAACAACTACATAATGACAGATTCACTGAGGGAGTTTTAAGTTCCTTGCAAAATTAAAAGCAATTAAGACAATTGCCTGATTGTCTTAACAGAAAGCAAAACCAGGAACATTTTGCAGAGTCACTGTTGATATACTAACCAGACTATCTCTGCCTTACACCACCCTAAGACACTACCTCATGCTCTATTTTCATTATCCTGGATTGTCCCTGAGAATCAAGCATTTTCTCTCAGTTGTTAATATATCCAAGCAAAGTTTTTAAGGCGAGAAGGTGAGTGGTGATTTCTTTCTTAGCTCTGCAGCTGCATGATACAAGTCTCAGGCTTTGGGGCTGGTACTGCTTGCATGCAATGGACAGTAAGAATTTCACATTACTTCCTTATCTGGCTGCAAAATTTCATTTCTGTTTGCTTTTTTTTTTTCTTGCTTTCTCTGGGCACCAAAGTGCAGCCAAATTTCAACATGAGAAGGAATTTGCTTTTCTGGGACTCCTAATGACACACTGCTCTCTAAGTGTGCAGTGCTTGCACTCAATAACTGGGTTTGGGACTAGGAAGGAATTTTCCCTCTAGGCAAAATTGCCAGGAAATTTTCAGGCATTTGTGGGCTTGTCTTTATCATGTGCTTTATCTCTCTACCCTAATCTTAAGGGAAATCTGTTAATTATTGAGTGCTCTAGTGTCACAAGAGTGTAGGACATTGGTTATTCCCTCAACCTCCTTTGTCCTCTTTTCATCATATGCTTATGGCATTTGTTCATCTACTAAAGGTCTTACACTGATCACAAATAAGGTATATTTTAAGGTGTTTGCTGGTGTGAGAGGGAGCCTCTGGACTTTTCTCAACTAGCTGAGTACTGGTTGGTGTCCTGTTCCTGTAAAGGACTGCATTCAATGCCATGGGTGACCTCTTTCAAGCCAACATTTTCGGATTTCATGAAATTCAAGAAACCAACAATTTACAATGAGACAAAACATTACCAGGCTGCTATGATTATACTGCAGCTATTCAAGAACCTGTCAATTCTAGTGTATCAAGCAAACCTACTTAAAAACTGGGTTCTGTGCACTAGAGAAACGTTCCATAATACCTATGCTTTTCCTGCAATCCTTCCATTCTGACAATGCCATGAAACCAAAAGGAGGAGGATGATCAAACTTTTGCTAAAAATGTCCAGATACTGTTTGTTTCAGGGTATGCTAGAAACATTAGGTTTCCCATAGTACAAGAGCAATCTAATGCATCATTTTAACCGTATGGTCAAAATGGTCACTCTTTCAGGAGCCACATTTTTTTTTTATGAGGACTTTATTTCCCACTCATCCTGATTACCACCTCCTACTTCACAAATTCTCTAGAGCAATGGCTAATGTTGCAATACCAGTTTACATAATGTGGTTTACAGGCAATTCAGTTTCAGCCTCTGAAAGCAGCAACTATTGCATGGAAAAATATCTCACTTGTGTTATTTCGTTGCATCACCAGCAGCATGTGGCTGTCCATTTTGGTGTGAAACTCCGTATTCCAAATGCTACAGACTCAGACAAGAACATAGCATTACTGGATAGCTCCAGTCTTGACTACAACAGTACAAATCTGAGGCAAATTCTCTCTTATGCTCAATTAATCCAGACCGACACTAAAACAACACAGTCCCCAAAAGACATGGAATGCCTTTATAATGCTAATTTAATTATGATCAGCTTTATTGTCTTAAAATACACATCATGTACTTCCATATAATAAAAACATGTAAATTCACTGTGGTATTATTTCTTAGTGTTTTCATTTCTAATCTCCCAAGATACAAGTAGCAAAAGAAATCACCAGTTCCTAGCAGTTAGAAACACAGAAGACCTGCTGTCTAGTTTCTTGTCTGCTGCTGACCTGCTGAATAACACAAGTCATGCCTCTCTTTACATTTGCTGCTGCACAAGAACAGCTAACCCTCCTCTCTTCAGAATTGTGAAACCCACATATCTGAATTATTAGGGGTATACAACCAGGGTGAAAATCTATTTAACTGAAGGCTTGACTACGGAGATTGGGTACAAGATGAACTTCTCCTAAGGTGTCTAATGATCTATCATTCAAATGACTACCATACCTCTACCCAGCCACCCTCTTCCAAAGTTAACACCTATGAACAAGTGACAAGTTTTCTTTTCATGTATTTGCCCCTTTTCTGAACTGTCTTTTCACTTCCACCAATTTCCATTTCTGGTCACAGTGTTTAATTTCATCACTAAAGTCATTGAGTCATTTCATTATTCACTTCCTTTCACATTAATGTAGATGATGCATCAAACCTCCATGCTAACCCAGCTCCCCAGCTCGATGTGGCACCTCTCAAAGAGAGAAGTTGTTCCTGCAGAGATCTCACTCTGGAAGTTCTGACTTAGCACATTTAAGTGAATTCAACTTGTGTAACAAAAGCAAATAAAAATCCCATGACACAAGCAAAGTTAGACACCACAGAGGCATTTCTGAGACATTTTCCGGCACATAGTTTGCATACTATTGTTATAAAAGCAAAAATACTTGTTTGCTATGGAGTTTATATTACGATATCCCCACGGGGTACATGAAACATGGGGGTGCATGGCATCCTGAGCAAGTGACTCCCACTGGAGGAGTGAGTGTCTACTCTTAAAAATGTTACTTTCTATTTCAGTTTGAGGACAGCTTTGCTGGTTTTCGTTGTTGTTGCTATAGCTGACTGATCCTATACTCTGGTGATACATTATTCTCCCTCGCCTGCCTTCACCAATCACTGTACGTCTGTCAAAAGTGTTAGAATCAGTTGGCACAGTCACATCATGAGTGGGAACAAGCCAGGTCTTTTGGAAATCTTATGAATTTTCATAGCATGAACAAGTTTGCTATAGAACCTGGATGAAATTTTAGAGGTCTTCAAGACATTGAAAAAAATCAGTCAGCACTTAACAGGTCTGAATTATTGAGGCTGGAGGTATAAAAACCTACCCAATAATAGAAAAGCAGTCAGTCACAGAGGACAATTGTGAATTCTGCAAAAGCAATTGGAACATTTAATAGACTTCTTTTTAAAAGCCCCGAATGAAGTCACAAAGTTCTCCGACACTGAATTAAAATATCCACAATGGTCTGATCCGAAATGGAGCCTGGGATATTTAAGAAGTTGAATAAATGGCAGACTTCCTACTCTGTGCCAAGACTTCAATTCCAACTTCTAGTTGCTTCACTTCAATATTGTCTAAACTTACTTTTTCCCTGTGTGTTGAGATTTAGAAATGATATTGCTGTGCTGGCAAGAACAGTTATTAGGTGCTGAAAAATTCAATCATGCAGAAGGGAGTGGGGTGGGGGGAAATGTATGCCAGGTTATTTATTATCTCTCTATACAAGCCCTGTATTTTGTCAAGGCAGCATCCTAAGGAAAATTTCATTGTAGTTCTAAAGACAAGATGACAATGGAAAATCCAGTTAAAAATCTGGAAATTCTGATAGCAGCTTTTTATTCAGTCTACTTTAATTCAGCTACATATCTTCAATATATGCCAATCTAATTAAGAACTGGTGAACAGATATTAATATAAATATATCTTGGATGCTAATAATGTGGGTTTTATGCCCCTGCCTAGCAAAGCTGATATGTTGGAGGTAATAGGAGTATTAGTGTTAGAGAGCTGCCACGCTTGCAAAGGCGGGTGAATAACTCTGTGTGGGTAGGATCTTCCTATCCAGGAGCCCCTGTAAGCATTAATGGTGCCCCTCTGCCTACATGATGCAAAGATTTATCATTTATACTTCCCAAGTGGTTCAAAGGATGACTAGTCTTTGAAAACAACAGATAAGAAGGAGTTATCCAGAAAGAGAAGCAGTTTGTGAAACAGCATCTAATAGCTATTATCTACTTCACCCCTACCCACAAGCCTATCTAGCTGTAACAGCCTTTTGAGCTCAGTTCTAAATGAAATAAAGTCACAGCCTCTACCAGAGAAAGCTGAGCAGAGACTCAGCACACTGCAGAGTGAGACTGAAGGCATCCTGTGTAGAGGTAGAGGGTAAGACACTGCCAAAAATGTTGAGTGCAGCAGACATGGTGAACAGTCCAAGCAGGATGGAGACAGAATGTCTTTTCAGGTCTGGCACCACTGCCTGGTGCTGCAGAAACTCAGCATCTTCCATGTTAGAAGGAAGAAGGTCACTACAAAGCTTTAATAGATTTTCCTATCACCATGTACTAGACTTATATCTCTAGATACCATGAAGGGAACTTGGTGAGACTAAATGATAGGTCAACTGAACAGAAAATCAGATGCAGGACAGATCAAAATTCCTCTAATTCCTTACTCCACGTTCTCCAAATCTGTATTTGTGTTCTTTGGCTTAAATATTTCTGCTGGTTTTACACTATCATAAATGACAATGGAATAAACACAAGTCCAAAAAGGCTGCTTGCTCAAGTTTTACAACAATAAGTGCTTTTTTGACAAAATCAGGAAATTTTGCAGGAAGGTATCAAATTCCATCAGTTCTTTCACTGGAAAATTGTATTTCACTGTGATACATTCAAATAATTTTGTTTCAATAGAATAATTTTAGCTACTATTATGAGAAGCAGAACTAAGAGCAAAACGTTCTAAATTACCATTACGAAGCATTTCAAGAACGTAATTTCAATGTTTCAGGAATAAAAAATTTCCCAAACTTCTGCTAATATTCTAGTGCTAGTTCAAAAATAAAATTGTGAGTTTCCTGCAGAATGAAAATTGTGAGCTTCCTCCGGAATGATTTTTTTTCTTTTTCTGACAATCAACCTTCAGTAATACCATTTCAAATGTAATTTGGGGGAACACTATTTTCACACACTTTTATGTCACATGGCTCAAGTTGTCTCTTGGCCTATTACCCTCACAGAACCTCCTCCTCTTCTTACAGGGCAAGCACCAAGGAATATTGCAGGGGCAATAGAAGTGAGCTGCACACAGAGCATCAGGAGAGACCATCATCTCTTTAAAATGATACAAAGGCAGGTTCAGGCAAATCTAATAAACCAAAGAAAAGGAAACCCATTTCAGAGAACACTAGGAGGAAAGGAAATAGAATTAAGGGAACCCATTTGCCCATTTCAGGCTTCAGTGGGTCATGCACAAAATTTGCGGAGACAGAATGGGTCATGAATGTACTGTCCTCTGTGTTTGATAACTTAAATGACTAAGTCTCATACCTTCCACTATTTTTTTATTGTTTTCTTTTTAAGTTATTTGTATCTGAGGAAGAAGGGTGGGACACACCCTTAGGAATTGTAGCTTGTGTGCAGAAGCATCCACTTTCCCCATGTATTTTGTGCTCTGTAAGCAGACCCTACTTTTCTGGGAGGGTGAGTGTCTTATGGGAAGGAACTTGGGAAAGTTGGGGTTTTTTTCTGCAGAGAACAGAACAGATAGATATTTATGTGGTCCCTTCTGGCCTGCATAAGTTCACCACCCTCAGCTGGGCAGTGGGAGCAATAGAAATGAAGCACTCTGGGAGATTCACACAAAGAGATTTATTTGAGGAATTGCTTCCCCTCCAGCATGTTCAAGGGCATGTCTGAGGGCATTTAAATGTTCTCTTTTTTTCCCCTTGCTGAAAAATTTAATATCTCAAAATAGCAATTCCTTGGCTGGAGGTTAATGGAGGGTTCCAGAGATGAACATCGCACACTGCAAAAATCTTGAGCAAATATGCCCAGGAGACAGGAAAGAAGGCAGCATGTACATGTGGAGGCCGTGATGCACAGCTCTGCACTTAGGCAGTGCCAAGGCATGTGGTTCCACTACAGCCATCAGGTATCTTGAGAATACCAGCTTGGATTCAAATGGGCTAGGACCTGTATGGGTCCTCTTGGTGCCATGCACAATGTTGTGCAGGGAGAGATGTACAACAGGGAGGTCTAGGCTGCTTCTCTACTTTCTCTGTTTCTCCATGGCATAAAAGCCCAAAAGTGCTATCTGATGACTTCTGCCACCTCCAGGGAGACCCCAACGAGTTGCCTGGCCTCTCAAGTGAGCTGCATCCCCTAAAGTCAAAACTATATCTTTTGGGTGGATTAGAGAAGTTGTTAGCAGCCAAGAGATTGCTAATGGGACCTTTACCAGCATTCATGGTGTCCTTCTGTCCCTATCCTGCCTCTACATCAAACCATCCCTTTCATGCAGCAAGAAGCATTATCCTTCAGCCCAACCCTCTGGTGATCCCTGCACCTGCAGCAAAATCTATGGGATTGTCAAAGGCATCACAAGTTTCCTGTGCTTTCTGCGCCATACTGAGCATATCTGAGTTAAAATGAGTAGGAAATGCGGGAGCTGGGAGTAAAGTTAAAGGGTCTGAAAGAGGCCACAAGCATGAACCTGGGGATGGCAGAAAAGAACAAACGTCGCTGCCCTGCACCAAACGCCGCTTTCAGCAGAGGGGCACATTGCCAGGGCGTGACCAGGTCGTGCATTTGAGCAGCTCCGAGTCCTGCTTTTGCCTTTCTGGTGTGAAAGACATACTCTTTTTGCAGGCTGTGCAACAGGGATGGATTTCATTTGCTTTTCATAGGCATCTGTGCTGAATATCAGCCAGAATGCAGAGATAGGATGCCGACAAGCCAGCCATCAGCAGGATTTTATTTCCTGGCTTCTCTTTAATTGCAGTGTTAACTTGTCGAATACCACAATATTGCTTTCCCATGACCTTTGCTGTTAACCAGAGACTTCAGGGCAAGCTGGACTGCTTCTCATGTTCAGCAGCAGCTGTAGGGAGCGGACGATTGCGTTAGGCAATATGCCACCAGAGGGACTGACTCAAAAGCACTAACTGAAGTGTGAAATCTGCCTTCCCCTCTCTTCCAAATCAGCCCTTCACATTTAACACCCCTGTATCTGCTTTGATGCTGCCATATAGGGGAGGGATAGCTGAATGAATACAAATTATGGTATATTCATTAATTATGAATTTTCATTAAGTGGGCTAGCTAGTGCTAAGGTGCTCCTGTTTGGGAGGGTCTCAGCAGCATGACAGGAGGCTCTTTAAGAAACAGCATTATATTAAAGGGACAAAGCAAGCATCTGGCAGAAATGAGCAATTGTCTGAAAGACCAGAACATGCTAAACACATCCAGACCCTGCTGGAAGATTTTCTTCCAGATGATATGTGTATCTTCCATGCCCATTAAGTCAAACTCTGGTCTGTATTCCCTGCTGATGCTTCATGCCTTAAGCATGCAAGCACACATAAACTAGTGCTGTTTCAGGCCACACATCTGTGCTGATTCAAAGAAATTCTTTTCTGTGGTCATATCACAGCTCTGCTGGCTTTTGCATGCATTCCTGTTCTGAGGGGCAGGCTGGGTCCAGTTCACAAAATGAAAAGATCATCTCAAAGGAAATTTAAATTTTCCACCTGGGTTACAGTCAAAAAACCTTTTGAAATGATTTCAATTATTTTAACCAACGTTACCACTTTCCCCTTTTATCTCATAGTTTACGAGAAAAAAATCCACACATTAGGAACATTAACAATGTCAGACAATAAAAATGTAGAAAATATTCCAGAGAAATTAATGGCTTCTAACCTTCCAAAGAGCTTCAACCCTTCCAAAACCACTTCCTCCTGACAGATGAACGTGGCTGCCCCCTTCACACATTCCTCAAGGAGAGGCTGCCAGAGCCAGACGTAGCCCGTATCTGCTACATCACCCCTTGTCATCTCACTGCAACATCGAGCTTCATCTCTCCCATAGCAGAAAATAATCACATTTTCCACAACTATAATGAAATACTCTGAGTTCAGAGCACTTCACAAGCAAACTGCCAGATGTTACATACACTGCATTAATAGGGCAATACAGAGAGGCAGGTACTGCCCAAAAGTAATGTGATAAACTGGTGATGGGACTGGAGAAGGACACCCACCTCCAACCATACAAGCCTATGCTGCCATCAGCCTTCTGGGGCCAGTGTCTCCAGACTGTCCCTGCAGTGGGGCAAGTGGTGGCTGGGAACACAGGGAAGAGATGATTTGGGTTGTCTGATCCCAGTTTCCTTGGGCTTCTCAGGTTCTGGATGAGCATACAAAGTCAAGCCAAGTCAAAATCTCTTGTCAGAAGCACCACGAATATTATTTTATCAATAACAAGTTGCAACATTTTCAAAATATTTCCCTTGCAGGCTTTTCATGTGCTTTGAGCAGTGCTGTGTGTTGGAGATCTAGGGTTGGTCTGGTGGCAGAAGAGGTTTCTTTTAAAAAGCAAGAGGCAAGTAAAGAATTACAACGGTGGTGGAAACATGAGAACTGTCTTCTAGTTATACCAGGATACATACAGCAAAACACCTGGTATCATTACACTTCATCTTTGAAGTTTATCAATGTCTTTTAGGCAGAAGTTCAAACCCTGGCACAGCCCATCCAGTACTTCAGTATTCCCAAAACCAGAAGAATTTTAATACCAAGCTTTTAACCAGCTTCAGTTCTTCAGATGAGAGCTAAATCTGTGTTGTGCTGCATAGTCATTCAGGGGTTCACAGAACATCTTGTTCTCAGGACATGATTTCACTCATCCTTTGGCTACTTATCCTTGTACCTGCAGCTACACAGTATATGTCACTCCTAAAAATGGTGGCACTTCAGTGGTGTAGGGTATTTATGACTTGGGAGATGCCTCTAGATCCTTCGGCACAAAAGGTAGAGGAATCTGAGGCTGCTGACTTTGTTGCTCTTTGAACCAGCTCATGCACATTTAGCAAACACAGGGTAATCTTCAAATATTTCAGTCTCAGGGCCACACAAGTGGGATGAGTTTGTGCAACAAGATAAATAAAAGATATCCAAGTGGTCTGAAAACTTTGGCTCAATTAGAGGGAAATGAACTCTCCCAGTTCAGACTCTGATAGAAAGCAGGCTCCTTTATAACCTTCCCTGAGTGTTATGATAATCAACACCACAGCTCAGCTGCTAGTCTGTGATCAGGAGCTGTTTGGGATGGGAACAGTAGAGGATGCTTCACGCCAAGGGATCAACACATCTATCTGGGGCAGTCGCAACACAGCCTACCAGCCCTATGTCTGGCTCATATCCATGCTACTCATCCCTTGCTCTCATAAAGAACCGAGCTCCATCTGCAAGCTTAAAAAAGGAAAAAAAAAAAAAAAAAAAAAGAGCAAACTTTTTTCTTACTCCATCAAATTCCATCTAAGCAGACAGCTTTCAAAAGGCTCAGCATTTTCTGAGCTTCAGGTTCCCTTTATGTTTCTCAGAAAGTGGTTGCCCAAAGTCATCAGATCTGTTTGAAAACCTTTGCCTTCATTTCTAGGAAATTAGATGCACAATTGCATTTCCCCAGGGTTTTGGAACGGTCTCTCTGGCTCACAAAACTGAGCACAGAAGAGGCAGGTTTGTGTGAGAAATGCAGACTAATAAATGGTAGCTCACAGTGTGAGGATTTGTTTATTTAGCAAAGACTTGGAATGAAAAAGGAAGACTTGAAAGGAAAGGGCAAATGTGATCCTTATTTTGTTCACCACATGGAACTTCTTTTCTTATTCCTTCAGCCATTTGAATATGACAGCTTCTGGAGGCTGCCAAGATCAGAGAGGCGAAAGGGCAATCCTTCATCTAAGCACAAGCCCTACACTTTAAAAGCTCCCTGTGCACTCTTTCAACTTATGCCCCAAATTATACTTCTTTTTTTTTTTCCAACGTTTGAAAATGCTTTAGGATATCAGGTGCCTTTCTCACTTGTGTATTTTTCACACATCATCACCTGCTTTCCCTGTGCCTGTCCTTCCCCACTTTAAAACCTCACCTTTGTATGAAGATTAGCAGAGTAGTCATGTATCCTAAAGGGGAAAAGAAGGGAAGACAGAGGAGATGCAGTTCTCTGGTACGTGCTAACTCTATCCCAGCCTGACCTGTGACAGGTCCATGACCTGAGGTACCTGGTCTGATTACAGCTGCTACAGGAGAAGTAGTCAAGTTGGGTGCACACCTGTATGGGGACTGTGTGCTGCAAACCACTGGTCCCTCACCATTGAGGCTCTGCTGGCTGCAGCCCAACCTGAAAACTACTGCTGAGCTTGATGACTTGAGCTCCAGGTGGAGCTGGCAGAGCTGCAGAGAGGAGGCAGCAAGAGCCACCCAGACCCAAGCAAATGTGGCCATGGTGAATCTCATCTTAAAGGATGAAGGGGTGGTAGCAGATCATGCAGAGTAGGTTAACTGCTCATTTTTTTTTCAGGATAGAAACACATGAGGCCATACTGATGGAGTTGGTCCAGAAGAGGGCTGCAAAAATGATCAGAGGGCTGAAGCACCTCTCCTACAAAGACAAACTGAGAGAGTTAGGGTTGTTCAGTCTGGAGAAGAGAAGGTTCTGGGAAGACTTTATTGCAGCCTTAGAGTACCTGAAGGGGGCCTACAGGAAATGTGGGGAGGGACTGTTTACAAGGGCATGTAGCAATTGGACAATGGGGAATGGCTTTAAACTAGAGAAGGGTAGATTTGGACTGGACATTAGGAAGAAGTTCTTTACTACAAGGGTGGTGAAACAGTGGAACAGGTTGTCCAGGGAGGTAGTGGAGGCCCCATCCCTGGAAACATTCAAGCTCAGGCTTGATAGGGCTCTGAGCAACCTGCTCTAGTTGCAGATGTCCCTGCTCGCTACAGGAGGGTTGGACTAGATGATGTTTAAAGGTCCCTTCCAACCCAGTGCATTCTATGATTCTATTTTGTTCCTATATAAAATGTGTGAATAGCCAGTGGAGGCAGCCTGGCTTCCAAACTGCTCTGAAGATGATGATGCTGTGTGGTTCATGCCACCTGTCAGAGACCCTGTGCTTGAGTGATGAATATCACCCAAGAGTATTCATGGAGCTACAATGAACTGGGACAATGGCTTAGCTTTCAGCTACCTCTGTTGCACTTTACACTCATAAAAACTCAGCTGAAGTTTCATCCAGTCCCACATCCATCCTCACTGCTATTTGAAGATGAAGTTAATATGCCAGGCCTATCATAACTACTAGCTAGCACCTGCTGAAGGCTAGACAGATCACAAAAGACCCAGGGAACGAGCCTCTGTACCTTGGGTTACCCAATATTGGAGTCTGTGCAGGAAACCAGAAGGCAATATAGATACACCATTTAAAAATCCATATCTACATAAGTCAAGTCTGCAGCCACTTTTGTTTCCCAGAATGGGACAGGCCCATAATACTGAGGAAAGCATTTAAAGCCACGAGAAGGCATTGCTTCCTCCAGGTTGTTCACATAAACATTAGCTCTTCGGAGAGAGTTTGCAAATCACCACATTCCACTGAGAATTGCACAGACTGCCTTTTGGTCACACTTATTAAAAAATAAATCATGTAAACAAAGGGAGAAGCAGCTTTGTGCTGCTCTGTAAAGTCTCCCGATTAAGCATACGGCTGCTTTTAATGACCCTCAAATCTGGCATTTTAATGCCTGGCAGGGGTGTGGTGCTTTCATTTTTACAATATCAAGGGCACACAAAAAAACAGATTCAGATGATTAAGTTTATCAGTATAACCTTTTGTTTCTCATTTCATTGTAGAAAACTGTCTAGGGCATAGAGCAGATCCTGATATGTCCTCATTACCTCGAACCTCATGATAGCTCTTACACTCATAGCCTAGTGACTACCAGTGATTACCAAATGCCCATCTTTACCTGTGGATAGAGCCCGAGAAGGACTAATGAGAACATTTTCAAGTGGGAAGGAGAATGGTTACTGCCTGTACCATTCCCTTACCCTTTTTTCTCCATTGCTGTCTGGCAGGACTTCTGATAGTCCATCCTGATTTGCTACCTGCTAGCAACCCCAAAGAAGTGGGAAGATGTGATTCTTACTGCTTTCTATGCTCACCCTCCTGCCACCTGAAGAAAATGCTAGAGATGAGCTTCATCTGGACATGAGGCAAGGGAGGGGAAGGGAATAGCTGGTCTAGTGTCTCTCATCCCCCTTCCCCTACAAGCACATTCAGCCAAGCCTTCAGGAGGTCCAGCCACAGGACATATTTAGAGGAGTTGTTCCACACTATGGGCCCATAGAGGGACATGGGAAGAGAAGGAGAAATGTGTAGAACATTTCTGTTAGCAGGACAGCAGCAGTAAAGCTAGAGCGAATGTGCTATGAATGCAAATTCATAGCAGTGCAAATGTCTTAATTCTCACTGCCCTACAGCTAGTCCTTTCTGGTGGTACAGCCATACCATGTGGTTTATAATATATCTTCAGATTACAAGGTCAAGAGGAAACGCTGCTATTATCTAGTCTGACTTTCTATGTAATGTAGAAATGAGAATTTCTTGGGATTTCTCCCCCTTTCAGGTACAGTTCCTTTCTGAAAAACAGCTAATCTCATTTTACGAGATGCCAGCAACAGACAGCTGACAAGAATGCTTCGCGTTTGCTCCAGTGATTACTTGCCATCACCATGAAAAACACAATCTGTTTCTAGTCTGGTTTTGGCTTGGCTTGAATTTCCAGTGCCTGCATACAAGACTATGAAAAGGAAGTGCAAGTTTAGCAAAGATGCACATATCATGATTGCCTTTATGAACAGCTACAGCATGAGGAAAAGCTCTTTCACTGGGCTTGTAACCCATTTTTCTGAAAGACCACATGTACCAGCCCTTCCTAATGAATTCACCAAGGGGTTACACCCAGGTGGCATTTTCTACACTTTTTTTAGGTCTGTCATTGTAGCAAAGATTCCCTTTAAAGACCTGGTTCACAGAGGTCATTGAAGACATCAGAACTTCAAATACATGGGCCTACCCCTTAAAATTATAGCCTCAGTGTATATCCAATAAGGGATAACAGTGATTTAAGTTCAAAGAAGTCTCTGAGCTTTATTGCATTTTTCAAAATCTGATTCTAGGCATTTTGTTCATATTCTGTTGGTTTGTTTTTTTTCGTTTTGGGTGGGTTTTTGTTTGTGTGTGTGTGTGCGCGCAGTTTTGTTTGGTTTGGTTTTTGTTGGGGTTTTTTGGGGGAAGGGTGGGTTTTTTTTGTTAATTTGAAACAAACTTGTTTAGACGAGAATATTAAAAATACAGCTTTATGATAGTTTTCTCTCACCTTCCAACCTCTGTTAGTAACTCAGGTTGCAGTGAACCCAAAGAGTCAGTTTTGGACTATCTCAAAGACGGAGTAGGTGAAATTACTTACATTCTTTAAAACATGATAGATCAAATGCCATCACAGGAAAACTCATGCTGGATTCTGATGGCACAGACTCTGCTGAAGTGAACCTAAAGTGTCACTCTGTGACTGAGATACATAATGAAAGGCAGAATAATTTTTTTGGAGCTTAGGTCAAAGATCCCTGATGCCTCATGGAAAATTCCGAAACATGCTTGAAGACAATTTTGCTGACATATCATTTTCTATATTTTTCTGTCTATTTTAAGAAAATCCCATGCTCTCTTTGCCATTGATAGCCTACATACTTATGCAATATCCTGGGTTATGCACCCTGAAGTATGGATGCACAGAGAATCTTTCACAGATTCAGACCTCATCCACTACCACTGAGTATTTAACCAGATTTGAGATCTTCTGCTAGACATGTAATTAGGGCACCTGTCTGGAAACGTCAGGGAGGGAGGTAAAATTACTTCTATTTTTCATCAAAAACTGACTGAAATCAAATATTTTCAGGGAAATGCATGGATTTTGATGATAATCTTGGTCAGGCAAGGTTTATTAACATCAGTGCAGAATGAATGATTCAAATGGGACACAGAGTTTCACCCAACCCAAACAGGAAAGGGGCTGTTAAGATTATTCCTCCTCAATATGACTGTGCCAGTTACAGATGTGTAGCATATCAGTAAAGACTGTGAATCCAAATCTCCTGCAATCTAGGCACATGTTCTTACAACCAAACACTTGGCTAGTTGTGACAGTCTGTCTCTTTTCTACACTTCTTCTTCTGGACCTGTTCCCTTCTGTATCATAAATAAAAAGCAGGGGGGAAAGCAGCCCTTCTACAGACTCAGTTTTAGGACAGTCACTCCCCAAGAATATGGAAAAGTTTATATATCAAGTTTATATGTCAGCAAAAGAGCAGACATGTAAAAGAAACCAACAGCCATGCTGAAGTAGCCAATCGTCACTTAGAAATTGCATAAATTCATCCGAGGAATAAAACTAGAGGGAGAAACACGTTTTGAAGTGGGAAACACACTTGAACTGAATCTCATCTCATGGACACGCCTTATCCACCATGAGTATCCCAAATCCTTTCCCCCCTTTGATCAGGCACTTCACAGTTGCCGTCTGCAAAATTGCAGATCAAAAAGTTCCTATCTCCTAAAGAACAGGTTGGTGGTTTTTTTTCCCCCCAAGTTACACATCAGTCCTGTTTGGGATGAAAAATAGCAGGGAACAAAGATAGCAGACCAAGAATGTCATCATAGCCCTAGGCTTCAGACCCTGGTCCTGAGTTATAAATGCAAAAACAAAAGAAAACACAATCAAAATAAATTTTAAAGTCTTCCCACCAAAGATGCCATAGTAACACCTGTGTAGAGGGCAATTGTGGCTGTTGTACTCTTTCTGCTGCCATGTGAGGCCCATGAGAAGAGGAACACTTGGTAGGAAAACCACAGCATTGTGGCATGCATCTCAGCTTCCAAAAGACTACAGGTATGACTGGTGGGTGAAGAACACTTGCCATGCATTGGCTCCATCTTCCCTTATGTCTTCATCTGGTAACATAAACCATTCCCACTAGGCTCTTCCATCCACATGGAGCTTATCAGTGAGTTAGCGATAAAATAAATGCATTCCTGAACATATTTATAGGGGAGTCAATGTTAAAGCCAGACTAATAGAAAATATATTAAATTTGGAGGAGAAATTAGCTAGGACCAAGTTCTCAGCAGCTCTGTGCTGAGTGAACAGACTGTCCTCTGTGGATTTATACCAATGCTGACAATAAGGGTGAGAAGCGCATACCAGACAATAAGGGTGAGAAGCACTTATGAAAATACGCAAAGAAAAAGAATATTCAGATGTCTACAAATTCTAAAAGAAATTGTTTATGAAGTAGTAATTTGGTTCCCAAGTGGATCATGTTATGATGCTGAAGGCAACAACTGAGGTGATGTGGTTTATTGGCTAATAAAATCACTGACAATAAACCCACTAAACTGCATTTATTAAAAATAGATTAACATCACATTTGCCAGAGTAAGTGGCAGGAAAATTCAAAGTAAGGTGGCATGGCAAGTCTAATCAAGTCAAACCATGCACAGCAATCACATGAATAGACAGCAAATGTCTTCCTTAGCAAGTTGTTTGTGTAATTGACCAAGAAAATGTGGGAAACTATTGAAAAGGAAGCTGGTGCATGAAAATTAGATAATAGAAACAAAATACAAAGAAAAAAACTCCTAAAAGCATTTTGGATATATTTATGAAGGCACATCATACGCTCTGCTTATGCCTCCTCCATATATGGAATAATAAACTCACTGAGGGAACATTCACAGTTCTAAGTGGATGTTGGGATATCTTAAAGATATCTCTTAAAAGAAAAGGAGCCCACACTAACCACCAATTTTCTAATAGCATGAACTCACATCTGAAACTATCTTTTCATAAGAAAAGCTTTCAGTGCAAAATTGTATCTTTAAATGAAATTTCTCTCAAAACCAGACTGAAGTATTTGAGTCATAGCAAAACATTACAGTTTGATGTTGCTCCAACAGGTTACTTGGACTTTGCAAAATAGTTTAATTGAAGATGAACTGTAACCCAAATAATGTAAAACTAGGCCACCCATTGTGGTGGGGACCTCAGCATCTAGCTACCATTAGGGTCAGGGCTCAGAAAGCCTCCAGTTCCAGGGACACTGTGGCTTCAAAAGGCATGCCAAGGGGTGCAGGGCAGTGCACCAACATTACCTTTTTTGGAACAGAACTTCTTATTTCTATTTCTACTATTTTCTTTTGCAGAGAGAAACTTAAGATGTGATTTAAACAAAGGCTAGAGACATGAACGGGGGATACACACCCTATGCAAAGTTCAAATACAGAATAAGTTTTGAATTGTGAAAATAACTAAGCATTGAAGCTGAATTCTTTACTGTAATGTAGTACATCCTTATATGAAATTTGTAAGTGAGCATCAGGTGTATTATTAAAACATATCCTCAATTTCAACCTTGAAGTACCTGGCTCCAAGAAAAATAAGCTTCTCAGTGCAGGAAACCAAACCAGATAATTACAATGGCTTAAATGGAATGAAATGTCAATAGCAGGATATGTAGATTGCCAGGTTATGTATGCTACCTGTTGATGGTAGCAGCAATTTTCTGGACCATTTTTGCATACTGGAGAAGATAAGACTCTCATCTAGGTGAAGAAGTGAGTGAATTGGTCCTGTGATCGGAGTATTGCTTCTGCATTAACAGAAGAGCAGTTATAAAAACTTTTTGAAGGTTTTCTTTGAACTAGACTCACTACAAAGTTCACTGGTTGCTCTAAGACTTGTAGAGCATGCCACAATGAAAAAGCAGCTTAGAAATCCAGCAAGAATGGGTTTGCAGCTCAGATAACACCTTTGCCTTCTTATCATGCAGATGTGTTGGGCATGTGCTGTCCCAGCTCAACAGGCACTGAAAAAGCAAGGTTTGAAGTATCACTTATTTGATCAAAATGCTTCCCATGAAGCAATTTTGGTATGTTTTTAAGAAGCATTTTTGAGGAGGGTTATTACACTGTAAAAAACCTGGAGAGACAGAGGAATGACAGAGGCTCTAGGAAACCCTTGTGTCATGGCTTGTAAATGCTTCAGGTACTATAATCCAGTTCTGGATTATCGTAATAAAAACATTTTGCACTCATATCTCTGTCACTAAAGACTCTTCACTGTGAAAAGGAGTGTTCTCAGAACTGGTGTTTCCACACAGAGTTTGCCAGAAGTGTATTCTGTAACCAGGTACGATACCTGGCTGCACTGGAAAAGTGGCTAAATATTTTTTTGTCCATTTAAAAAAAAAAATAAAATTAAAGGGACATCACAGTTTAAACTAGTAACAAGACACTGCAGAGTTTCTGGTGTAATCTCAGATCCCATGTTCAGCCCCAGAAGCTTTTCAGCTGTGATTACATTAGCAGTCTTGTGGGGCACATCTTAATTTGGCATGAGCAATTCCCAGAAATGAGGTCAGCAGTTAATAAAGTTAACTCAAGGGGGAAGATACTCGCAGGTACTGACATCATATTCCCCGGTGCAATTCTGCCTGTGATGCAGCCGGTCCTCTGCTGTCAAGGGGACACAGCTCTACCCTCACTCACAGCAAACAGCTTTGAATCACCACACAGCAGAGTTTATGATGAAGCTCCAGCCATGGGAATGAAATACAGCAATGTTGCCACTGCAGAGGACTTAATAACTAATCTCTCCATCTCCGAGTAGCACATTTCTGCAAAAACTTTCCTTCTACCCCTTTTCTTCTGTTTGCTTATGTAGCTCAAGCACTACTGAGATTTTGCACCTACTTTTTGCCAGGAGTCCCACAGAGCGCAGACCTTCAGCCCTCAGACAGAAAGAGATATGAACTGATTTGATGTTTGGATACCCTGAAGAATACAGGAACTCCTTATAATATAAACCAACACTGTGTATTTTGAGAAAATATCCAGGCAGTAGATTTTCCCAGATTTTTAGGGCAACCACTGTTTGCTCAACTCCTGGCCTCCAAATGGCTGCTATGGATGAACAAATAACACTCAGGAGTCCTGCAAGTCCAGCCCTCATGCACCATGTGGCACGCAGATCAGCACCATCACATCTGCACACGCAGATCAGCACCATCACATCTGCACACGCAGATCAGCACCATCACATCTGCACACGCAGATCAGCACCATCACATTTGCAGTGCATATGTCTGGGGTGTTAAAGGATCTCTGATATGCACAGGGCTCACAAAAGTCTTTCTAGCTGGATCCCTCAGTTCAACAGCTTCTCAGGGAGCTCCTTCACCCAGCTATTTTATCCTACTACTTCTTGGGGCACTGATGAATTACTGCCCTCTTAGCCCTACACTGTTTCCCTCAAAGGTAGGGGAAATATCAGTGTATTATCCCCAAGATTCAGAGTTTATCAAGGCTAGGCATGTTCATACCTGGCATAGCCTGGAAGGATATTCCGTGGCTGGGCAGACCTGGGAAGACAGTATTGGTACTTCAACTCACTTCAGGTAACTATCCTCAAATTTGAGGGCAATCAGTTCATTTGCCTGTATAGTCAAACCTCAACCAGATCTCGGGCTGGAAGAAAGGAATGACAAAATGGCATTTTACAAGCTACTGAAAAAAAAGGAGTCTTATGCTGCTGGTCAACGATGTAGAAAAAGCATTGGATTTATGAAGAAATGCACAGGCAGTGAATGATGCAAGACACAGCTATCCATCATGATTTCGTCTTTTGGGGTTGGGGGTTTTTATTGCCTGACTTGCATCTGCATAAGAGCTGGACTGCATGTTACCAAAGGAGATTAAAATAATAAATATGATTACTTAACAGCAT
>JAAGNO010001350.1:0-33004 GCA_033439905.1 Ceryle rudis | reverse complement strand
GTTCCTGTCCTTCCTGAACTGAGGGGCCCAGAACTGGACACAATATTCCAGATGTGGCCTCAGCAGGGCAGAGTAGAGGGGGAGGAGAACCTCTCTTGACCTACTAACTACCCATTCTAATACACCCCAGGATACCACCGACCTTTCCTGGGCACGGGGGCCCATTGCTGGCTCATGGTCATCCTGCTGTCCACCAGGACCCCCAGGTCCCTTCCCCCTGTGCTGCTTTCCAACAGGTCAGTCCCCAACCCATACTGGTACCTGGGGCTGTTCTTTCCCAGCTGCCAGACTCTACACATGCCCTTGTTATATTTCATTACATTTCTCCCTGCCCAACTCTCCAGCCTGTCCAGGTCTCTCTGGATGGCAGCACAGCCTTCCAGTGTGTCAGCCACTCCTCCCACTTTTGTCGTCAGCAAACTTGTGACTGTGCACTCTGTTCATTTCACTCTGTGTGCTATTCTGTTCTGAATAGTCCTGGTCCCAGTACTGACCCTTGAGGGACTCCACTAGACACACGCCTCCAACTCGACTCTGTCCCATTGACCACAACTCTCTGCCGCCTTCTATCCTTCGACCAGTTCACAGTCCTCCTCGCCATCCGATCATCCAGACCACTCTGCCTCAGTTTGGCTGGGAGGACAGTGTCAAATGCTTTACTGAAATGGTTATTCAAGGTTGAAGTACGTACCACTTCAACCTCTTAATTACCAAGAGACACGACTGACCAGAATTAGGCACCCTAACCAGTACTACAGCCTGATTTTCTCTGAATTGCAGAGACAGCTTTGCAAAGTCAGCTAACAAAAAGAAACAAATGGAAATAAGATTAATGTCAGCTACTCTGGAGCCCCTCAGAAGAGAAGCACCCAGGATTCAAGTAGCACACAGTCATTTTAGGAATATTTTTGAACTGAAGATGCCAAGAACCTTAACGAAGGGGATGCCTACGAGACATTTATACTAACGCTCAAAAGCAAAGATGATGACAAAATGCAGCAAAGCATTGCTATTAGGTGACCAACAGATCAACTGTAATGCAGACATTAATTAATAGAGAGATGTGATTCTGTGAGCAACTTAAGTAATTACACACAGTCTGGCACTAGAGATTAGTTTCAAATAAGTGCACATATTAAATTCAATTACTGTAACTGTATTTTAACTGGACATTTTAAAATTTACCACAGGAAGATGCAAATTTTTCTGTGAAATACTTCCAGAATACTGACACGTGAAGCAATGTGCAAACGTAGTAAGAACAAGTAAACAGCATGTAAGAATAGGGTCATTTATTTCATCACTGAATGGTTTCTGAAGGAAATCATAGTTTAAAATCCTACTAGCAAGCCAGAAGAATTTCAACTGTCAACTCCTTTCCCAAACAGTAGCTGTTAGCTCTGGCCGCTATCTCCAACTGATTGCTTTCACATTTTGTTTTACCCCAGCAGAACAACTCCGGAACTACCATTTTACAACCAACATTCACTTTATAACAAAAGCAGCAGCAGCATTAGTCAGAGGTACACGTAGACTGCTGTTCAAATTACAAAATTCTGTAAAAAAGGAAGTTAATCTGATTATTCAACTGGTTTTATGCTACAGAATGAACTGTAGTAAAACTAAACCTGATTATTTGAGTGATTTTATGCTACAGAATGAACTGTAATGAAACTAATGTGATTATTCGAGTGATTTTATGCTACAGAATGAATTGTGATAAAACTAATGCAAAGTGGTCTAACCACACATTTAAAAAACACAATTCCTAGAAGACAAACTTACACTTTATCTTGCCGTCCTCCACCTCCACGCAGTGCAACTGGCTGGCTGTTTTGAGTGAACGCACCTCCACCACGAATTGCACTTGGATGAGTGGGAGAAGCTGCTGGATGCTGGCCAGGACGGATAGGCTTAGCTGTATGAAGAGAAACGTGACTTACAAATAGATACATCACAATTTTACCTTTGATTATTCACATTTGATAATGTTTTATTTTACAAAATCCCAAATGTCATGATCAAAACTGAATGCGCTTTGAGTAAGAAAAGTTTAGGAGATGGTATTCTGAGAACCTAGCAAATCAGTGTTAGCAATAAGCAGCCCTAAAAAATAGACCAGGTTTTGCTTTTATTGTCCCTATCAGAATTAAAGCTAGCAAAGCTTTTGATAACAGCAATCTTCACATGTATTATCTGCCCCACCTAATGCATTTCCTCGTGCAGAGTCCTATTTCCTGGCAATAAGAACTCAAATCAAACCTGTTGCTAGACAGAGTTTCACGAGGGTTATGTTCCTGTAAGGAACTGTTGTACCCTGTTGTACTTCCCACATCTACTTGACTGGTAAGCCACGAGTTACTCTTCTCTGCGAGGGGTTTTGTGTACCCATTACTCCACAGATAACGCTGCTTCATCAACTTCTTAACTTGCTCTGCTACTGAATTCAAAGCCGGTAGTTTTGACAGGCTGCTACACTTCAATAAACTACGTTTTCAATCAGTTTTGCATTAGCTCTTAACAGGACCCACGCAGCAGTATGACTTTACAAAGTTCTGTAATGCTAAAAAGAAGCACTGCAAGTTTCAGCAGGTAAGAGTGGATATCAAATACCTACAGGTAACAGCTGCCTCAGAGAAACACTGCTCCATTTCTGTCTTAGAGGAAACTGATCTCCAGTAAGACACAACTAGTTCATCTTGACATTTAAGAACAAGAGGCTTTATACCTGTGGTGAGCTCACTAGAGAATTCTCTTTGTCTTCTTGGAGATCACTTGAGAGAGAGAGAGAGAAGATAGGCAAGTGCCTGTCTTCAAGCCTCTACTTGAGGTGACCACGGAAAAACATTTATCCTGCAACAACTCGCTTCAGACTTACAGAATATGAGCAAAGTTTAACTGCAATGCTCTTTTAAGCTGCAGCAGCATTTAAGAGAAGCGTATGGATTACCCAAGTCCTGACATGGGACAACAACAAGGCCGGAACAGTTACTTCTACAACAATCATGTGATAAGCACAGTTAAGTCCTCCACAGGTCACGCACCCTCTTGACCCTCAGCACTTGACAGTGTAATGGCAGGTGGAGAACCAAGGGAGTAAAACTGGCTTCCCACCACACAGTAAGAAACACTACCAGCTACTACAGATTTCTGGTTTTCCCATTCTTTTCCCCTAGGGAGGATTGTGGAGTATTTTATGATTTGGAACAAAGAATCAATAAGGTAACTGGGGCTCTCTGGATGTTAATTGTGGGTTTCTGTTTGCCCCTCTCCACTACAAGATCAAGAGACAGCAAGACAACTTTGCTGCTGCTGTTGTTGGGGAAGGTAATGGCTTAATCTCCCTCCTTGCTTTGGAATACCTCCTTAGTCTTAGAAAGGGGAACGGAATGAGAATATTACAGACTTCAGATTAGCATCCAGTGTACTGCTTCATTCTTGGAAGCAATCCTAGGCTGGAATCCTAGGCTGGTAAGTGTTTCCCAGCATGGACAAAAATCTACCTGCCAGGAAGAAACCCATTAAAAAGAATTCATAAAAAGAATCAACAAAACCCAACCAACCACCCCCCACACTTACAGTCTGTTACCCAAAATGGAACTCGTGGTAGAAAATGCATCGTATTCACCCAACGCAGTTCCAACTAGAGTGGGAAGATGCACGCGTGTACAAAGAGCAACAAAATCAGGAGACCGATGAAGCTTTCGGGGGGTAAGGGATTTTTTTACTAACCAATTTGTGCAGAATGTCCTCTTCTGGCCATATTCTTGGATCTTACAGCTTCCTTTATACGATCTACTTCCTGCTGATACCGTTTGCGATCACGAGAAGCATTCTCTTTAGCTTCCTTCAGTGCAGACTCCAAAGCTTTAACTCGTTCAGCTGTAGCTCTAAGTCGCTTCTCCAGTTTAGGAAGTTCACAGCGAAGATCTGCATTATCACGTACCAGCTACAAAACCAGAAGCCATTACTTCCTTGGTATCTCTCTTCATAGGGAGACACAACCAAACACCCTTGTGTTATCTGCTGTGTTATCTTTGCTTAAGCTTTTAGTACATCTAACAGCTCAATAGTAAGACTGACATTTGAAAAGTCAGTTACTGTGGAAGAACACCCTGCCCAACACAGGCACTTGGAGTCAGAGACAGGCAAACATCCCCCAGGCTGCTACACTAGCTCTAAACACCAACTCGGATCTTTTTTGGTGTAAATGCAGCTATTTTGTTACACACCCACATGTACTTAAAATAGCTATTAATTTACTTCACAGGAAAACTTTATTGTTTTATATTGAGACACACTCAAGATGCAGAAGTATTATAAAAGTTATTTTATGACCAACATGCATCTAGTCACTTCCATAATAATAATGTAGTTTTATAATGAAAACCAAAAAATAGATAAGTTTTTAATTAAAACTTGGGATTAAGTCTCATCGTACCTGCTTGTGAACCTTTGTAAGCTGTTCCAGATTATTCTCAAGGAAGGAAATCTTCTGTTTTTGGGCAGCACTGCCTCCTGTATCATCCGAGTCGATCTCGGCGCTCTGCAGTAACAAAGGCACGGGGAGGGAGATGGGAGCCTGAGTACAAATCTGAACTTGCACATTAAGATCAAGCCAGAAAAGTTACACCCGCATAAGGATCAATATTTTAGTTCTCAATTGATATTTATGTAGCATTCTCAGGAACCCCAAGTTTCACTACAGCACCACGTTACCTTTTTCACTCTAGTAGCCAGATCTTGAACAAAGAGCTTCCGAAGATTGTGAAGAGTCTGAAGTTCTTTTGCCTACAGTTAAGGACAAGAAATTAAAAAACAAACCAAACCAACCAACCCAACAACAACAAACCAACCAAAAACCCCTACAAAAAAAGCTCTGAAGGGGAAAAAAAAGGGCAAGTATTGACATTTGCTTTGGAATATATTTTATCTTACCACAGTCTCTTCCAAACCCTTTAAATCTTGTCTCGCTTGTTCCCGCCTGTCCTGCATAACCCTATAAAAGAATAAATTCATCTTGAAAGATTGAACCAAAATTGGCAGTTTTGATGGTTTAGGAGACCAGAGTGATAAACACTACACGGTACAAATGAAAAATGTCTTTCATCTGAGTCCTCAGGTAAAAATGTAGCTAACAGATGACACCACACTCAGAAATCCGTATCGAGGGGTGGAAGTGGAGAAGGTGCAGGAGGAAAAGAGGAAGTACTTTTAATATTGAAGGAATACAAACAAGTATATTCAGATGCTGAAGTTGTAAGTTTCTAGAAGAGGTAAAAGACTCAGAGCCAGGTTCAGGGTGAGTACCTGGGGAGATCTTATCTGACAAACGTTCTTAGCTCTGACCAGGTGAGAAGATAAGTATCACGTGACAGATGAAGGATTATCATGTTGTTCTACCACCTCACCCCCAACACGTGCCAAAGTTGGCATCATTAACAACAATCTCAGTGTACAGGAATGTGACCTAATAATTATGACTTTACAGAGCTTCTGTCTTCCTCTAGAACATGAAAGTGTTTACTGCACTGCTTTGTGTTCTCAGAATTCTAAGGCATGGCAATTACTGAAGTGACAGGTTAC
The DNA here is from genome assembly GCA_033439905.1 of Ceryle rudis. NCBI lineage: Eukaryota > Metazoa > Chordata > Aves > Coraciiformes > Cerylidae > Ceryle > Ceryle rudis. The sequence goes on along the minus strand of JAAGNO010001350.1, from coordinate 27,418 downwards.
AGGCAAGGAATGTGGACCTTTTATGACTCAAGGTTGGAAGAGGAAGACCAGAGACTGCATGAAAAATGAAGGGTTCCTATTAAGTAGCCAAAAATCTTCTTTTCCTCTTGAAATTCCTTCTCACTTGGCCAGTTCCACTACTAATTCACAGCTATATAATTGAATATTTGAGATAATAAAATATTTTCAAGAATATCTCAGAATCTTAACCATTTTTCCAGACCTCACTGGAAAAGGAGTTCCAGGAGTCTTATACAACTCAAGTCAATAAATAAATAAAAAGTAAATATTCTGCATGGTTTCTTTATGACACACAAAGAAAAATAAAATTCAAAAAGGGGCAGGACACAGAAGACCAAACTGATTTTTCATGCTTTTTTTTGCATGACTTTTGAAGAGGAAAGTTTCTAATATAGCAAAGTGCCTTTAAGGGATCAACGCCTGCAAAGTGAAGTAAGCGGCAATCACGTGGTTCGTATATAAAATCTTACATTAGTTACAATAGTTTTCTTGTCTGGTAACTTTTGCAATCACTGTGGCATATAAATAGATCAGAGTAAGATGGATTCACAAAACCAGGGAACTATTAAAATTTGAGTCAGTTAAACCAACACTGTTTTTCACAGTAAAAAAAAAAGACAAAAAAACACTTTGTGTTTTTAATTCTGGCCAATATCATGTACTTTTGAGAAAGTTTTAAATACAATATGTTTTTTAACTTTACCAAAGATAAATTCATATATGCTCCTGATACTCTAGAAACATATCCAGGAAATTACGGTCAGATTTCTACAAGTGGAAAATTGTTTTTCAGCTTGACCCTTGGATGCTTAGCTGCAAACAGAACTCAATTCTAATTTTTACATTAATTTTTCAGTCTCTTATTCACCAATACACTGTATTAGTTACTGAAGTATATGTCAAAGATAAGCCATCTAGAGCCACCTACCTAGTTAAATTGCACAACAAAAAACCCCCAAACAACAACAACAAAACCCCAAAAGCCCCAAACAACAACAAAACCCAAACCTAACCAAAACCCAAACCAAAACAACCACAAAAAAACCCACAACGAACCACAATCAAAAGCAATCAAAGAGTAAGGGATCACAAGAACCTAAAAAAGGAGCAAGGGAACAGAAGAAAGAGTAACAAAAGAGAGTAAGGGGACTGTTACAAGCACGCAATACTTAGCTGCACATTGAGAAGTTAATTACGCCAACCCACAGCGTATGAACGAAGAAAAATAGTTGTGGTCTTTGGATCTTTCATCATTTTACTTCCAATTTTAAATTAAAGCAGTGCAATGGATTTAAAAAAAAAAGTCAACAAAAAAGTCAAATTCAAGAAGGCTCTGGAGCCTCTCTAATAGGCATCTCCCACAGTGAGAGCCACGTCATCATATTAGGTCACAAGTTTTCAAAAAAATTAAAGGAACTAGTTTTTACAGAAGTTCTCACACGCATTTGCTTTAGGGACCGCTATCACTTACGTAAGTTCATGCAGTTTTCTGCTTTTTTCCTGATCAGTTGCCTTCAGCTTCTCGTGCTCAACTCTCAGACGTTCCTGTTCAAGCATCATCTTCTGGTTTTGGCTGAAGGCAGAAAAGTAAATATTACATCAACTGAGCCTGTCAGACGTGACATTCAGTCAAGCAAGAGAAGGTAGGAAGTCGCTGCTGGAGGAAACCCTCGCCACTTCCTTCCCACCACACTGTGCTTCTGTAACTCACACAGTCCCGAGACATTCAGCGCTACTAAAACAATGACAGTGACTTACTCTTGAAGTTCAGTGATAAGTTTCTCCTTCGCATCAACCTCATCTCTTAGGCTACTGATTTGTTTCTGATGCGTCTCACGATGGCTCTGGATTTGCTGTTCCACAGCTTGCTATTAGAAAAAACAGTATATGCTTTGACAAGTTGCCATACTTCACCTTAAGAAACCAATAAAGGAACAAAGAAATTAACTTACCTTGACTTCATTTGCAGTTTGAACCTTATTCAAGTGTTCTTTCTCCATCTCATGGACTTTTTCTAGCAGGGATAGAGAAAACACATTTCAGTCAGGTAGCCAGGTGATCAATTAAATCAGCACACTCAGTGCTATCCATACTAGTTATTTCAAACAGCAAACGTGCTTTTCCATCAATTCTACACGTTCAGTAGCAAAAAGCCATTCTAGAGCTCTGCCCTTTAATCTGAACGGAACATTTTTGTTTGGTTGGGTTTTTTTTCTTCTGTATTTATCACTATATACTCAACATGGCAGGGAGGTGTAGGGAAGCAATTCCTACCCTGTGCTCGGAGCTGAACTAATTCTTCATTAAGGGAATCCACAGACTCTTCCAGTTGTCTCTTCTTCTGTTCCACATTCTGAAGATACTCGGTCAGTGACTTGATCTTGGCTTCATGCTTGTAGAATGGAAAGATTCATTTACTTTGGAACTACGTATCACAGAATTACATCTGCATAAATAGTTTAAACTTACTTTTAAACAAGTAACCTGATCTCAAAACAAAAATGGTGCCAGCTAAGCTCTAAGGAGAATACGACTACTGAAGCAGATCTGTAACGTAGTCTGTAAGACAACTTCTTTATTCTGGATTGGAATGAAACACATTTTTTTTTGTTTGGAAGAAGAGAAGTTTTGAATGTTAAATACTAGCAGAGGCAAGAGAGGCCCACTGTATTTAGAAGACTGCAGAGAAACAGGCGTCTCCTGATTTAAAAAGAGAGATGGTCATCCGTATGTAGGACAAAATAAAGAAAAATTAAATGGCCTATGTTGAACACAATTTTCAGCGGTGTAGAAGTCATAGTACTGATCTTTAACAACTGCATTCAGATGGCCTCTCTCACATTTGAAGTGTATTTAATCTGCTATGCAAGCTTTCTGTATTTTTTACTGTGCTATTTGTTACCTCTCCCACTTGCAACCTGCTGCATTAGCAGGCAGAGTGCTCAGCAGCCACTGCTTCTGTAAGACTTGTATCCGTAAAGGATCCTGGGATGGAGAACAGATGGACCCCAGCATTTGAAACAAGCGCTACAAAAGCACTATCAGGCCAGAGACATATTGCAGAAATTCCGACGTCCTGGCACACGATTACTCAGAAGCCTCCAAATGGAAGAGAATATTGAGGATGCAGCCGAGTCTTGTGGCCGTCTGATCACAACGTACTTTGTTAGGTGCCAAATAAAAACTGCAACTTCCCCCCCCACCCAGCAGGTTACTGAATTCAGAAGAACGTTTAGGAAATAGACTGTGAAGAAACATTTACCTGTGAGATACGCAGCTGGCAGGCAGCCAACTCCTTTTCATTTTCTTCCATTTTCTTATTGCTTTCAGCCTGTGTGCCTTCTAACTGTTTGCAACGTTTGACCATTGTTTTTACTTCTGATTTCATTTTACTAATGTACAGTCTTGCAACTGTGAATTCTTCATCAATCATGCCAGTTCCCTCAGGCTGCTGAAAAGGGTGGAATGACACATTTAGAAAGCTCGGATAACGAAACAGAATTAAAGATGAGCTGGAGCAACTTCTCCCAGCACACATCCCCCCCCTCAGCTGATAATCAGAGGGTTTAAACACCAATATGTAAGTTAAAAATAAGCCCAGGTTTTCTGATTGCTTATTTAGAAGTTTACACAAAGGTTAAGTGGGTAGAAAAGGTAAAAAAAGCGTCAAATGAAGAGGGAAACACAGTTCACTATAGATTTCTAACACTGCTTACATTCTTGTCCTATTGTGACCTTCTAGATTTAGAATAAAAATGGAATGAGTATCTGAAATAAAAGCATCATCCTGATTACCAGTGCAGGTCAGCATTAGATTTCCACGACAACGCTGCTGATTATGACCATTCCATGCAGCAGTTTAACAGCGTGAATGAAAACACTACCTCGGGGAAAACAAAATAAATCGTACCTGCTCTTTCTTGTCTTTGTGTAATAAAATAGTTTGGGACCTAATGAAGTCACAGTAGAAGACAATGGATAAGCTTATACCCAAATTATTAATATACAGGGTTCTGTGTAGTAATACAGGTGGTATTTTTACCATACTATGAAAACTGACCACGCCTCACCTATCCACACCGATTGTGTGCAACACGTGGCGTTACAGATCGCACTGACTAATCCTTACCTTGACATCATTGTTGCCTACTGCAATTCCTATCTCTGCAAGATCTTTTAGTAAGGAGGCCATCATTTCTGTTGCTCGTTTCTTCTGATGGTTGGTCATCTCTTTAAGTTTCTGAAGCTCTGCATCTATACTGGCTAGAGTTACCTACAGTAAAAGAGGTAACACTTTAATAAACAAAACACACTCTTGTTTTTAGATTAGTTTCACACTATTTATTGAAATACAGCAATGTGTGGTTGCCTACTCAAATGCCCCATTTTTCTGTCTAAAACCAGACTGGTAGCAACCTCTGTGAATGTGCCTTAAGAGTAAAAATGTAGATGTTCTAGAGTGAGAGTATTTCTTCTGAAAGTACTGGAGACAGAGGCCTTAAGTTCACAAAATGCAAACTTACAACTCATTCAAAGTTACGTGGGGTTAAATATTGCAGAGAATTGCATTTACATGATAGCAAATCCTACACTTTTCACCATATTTTGGTAAAGCAAAATAAATTCAGCATTGCCTGCAGAGCTCTTAACTCTTTCAAGAACTGGCACCAGTTCTGAGAGCTCCCAACCACCACGCTTACCCTAGAGCAGTTTTTCAGCTAGTCTGAGCTGCTTTGGTTGCAATGGCTGCAGCTCAGCAGCTTGCATACTTGAAAGTTGTCTGCTCTTTGTTCTCCAGTTTTAAAAAAAATGCCAGAAGTTTTAGAGCAGGGAAGTTTCAGAGCAGGGAAGTTTCAGCCAGTGATGCCAAAGGATGGTTACTGCATGGGTTAGCTGTGACAGCCTGAGAACACTGACGTGTCTTCATCGTACCACATCTCAGAACAGTAGTTGCTTTCTCAGGGATTGAGTTCTTCATGACAATCAACGGACATTAGTTATCATAGTTATAGTTCCTAGGATCATCTGACTGTCTATAAACTAATTACAATCAAAAACTCAACCAAAAAAAGCCCAGGAAAAAAACCAAACCACACACACAGAGCCAGGCTATTTCACCAAGATTTAAATAATGCCCACAATAGGAAAAGCAGAAATAATTTGACTTTGTCAACCTTCAAATGATGTAAGTTACCATGACAAGTCAGATCAGAATAGTTGGAAATTTAAAGAGAAGTTTCATGATCTTGTGAACATCTCAATGCCAGTGTTCTGTCAAATCTTACTAACTGAAAATTGAAAGGCACATTCACTACAAGACCCAGACCCACTCAATTTTCTTCTTCAAGACCAGAAAAGGATGAGACTTGCACCATCACATATTCTGTCTGCAGTGCCAGCAAACGTGCTGAACCTTTCCAGCACTGAGAATTTTAGGATAGTGGGTAGAGTATTTACCATTTAAAACTGACTGAACTCTGCCACATAATTGACTACCAAAACTGTCAGTCAATTCAGAAGCTATGCAGGTATGTAAGGAGGCGTATGGTATTAATTCTGTGGGACTGGTGCTGCTGCATCTGAATTTTAACCAGGGTGAACTTCTGGAATGCGTCCTCAGTGTTCAGGGCTACTCCTTTCAGAAAGGAAAAATAAACTGCCTATTTATCAAGGCATCAAGGTAATTTATTTTAGGTGCCATAAATACAGCGTGTAAATACACATTCCTTTCAAGAAAAACTGCAGCATGCTCACTGCAATTTCAAGATTGGAAGAAGCAGACTCTTAAGCGAGGATTACCCCAACTGCACGAGAAAGACAAACAGAACCGAGTGAGATCACTCACACTTAAGGGAATTGTTAACTTCGGACATCTATGATTTTTCTGTATACTCTTCAGGCAGTAATACCATAGGTACTAAAAAGACGAGAGCTATCAAGGTCAGTAATCAGTGTGCACTTTTTGCCGAAGCATACCAGTGTCAGAAAATCATCCTTTGCTGAAACTAAAGAAGTTTCAGACTCAGGCTCCCATTTTCCCTTGTGAAAAACCTTTAAATGACTTTAAGCCAGAACTACAGGTAAGGCAAGGAAAATGATACTGAAGACTGGCAGTAATTTCTTATCCCGATTTCCTACCGATTTCTGATTGAGTTCATCGCTAAGCAGTTCATATTCTTTTGCCTTATCTTCTACTTCCTGAGACTTCTGATCATAATTGACAGCTAATTCTTCAAGGGCTTGTAACACTTCTTTCACTTCCTCTTTAGAGGCATCATTTTCAGCCTGCAGGCGATTCAACTCTGCTTGCAAGTTGTCTTGGTCCCGTCTGGTGGATGCTAAAAGCTGCAACGTTGATAGAGATTTATTTAAAATTTACAACAACAAATAATCATCAAGAAAATTCCATGTACGAGTTGAACCTTATTAATGCTTTTAGTTACTGCAATAGCTTTTATCTACATTTTTTTAGTGATCATGCACTAAGGATGCCAAGGACAGGAAATTCTTTGGCTTTTTAAGGATTTTCATAATGGAAACGATCAGAAGTCAAGACAAGTAAGGACAGCAACTGGAAGCACACAGGAAATATTACAAGTTCTCAAAAAAAGCCACTGCACACTACTCCTGAGTCTGAAATTGTCAACAGGTTAGGGACTACACTTCCTGCACTTACCTGTTAGCTGCTGAAGAGTAACTAGACAAAGTGAACAGTCACTAAAGTGGGAGATTTATTTAAGTAAGATTAAACAGTAGCTCAAACTTCCTGAGTCCTCGACCCACTTCCTTCTTACCACGTACACAAACATTACTATTTTGTTTTTCTTTGTGCTATACAGAATTATTTTTTCTAGTATCTTGGCTAAATGAAATTAATAGTTTCTTTATTAATAGGTATGCTCCCCGTTCCACTGTTACGTCACTGGCAGCAAGCGCATACAAACAATATTCGAGCAAGTATGGTCTGAAGGAACACAAAGATACTTCCTTTTTTACTATGGGTCGTAAGTTTCCCTCCACCTCTTTCTCTCGCTGCACAGCAACTGACCAAAAGTAAACCTTAAGACAGATTTCTTACAGTAAATCAAGGTATCTTCAGTTTTGACAAACTGCTAACTTTGCACGGGGAAAACAACTGCTGATGTCTTCACATAAAATATTTCAGTTCCTTCAATCTTCATGGATACTTAAGGTTCAGGTAAACTGGTTTAAGCCATTAGCACAGTGTAAGTGTGGGGAATGAATAGGCAGAGCATTTAGATAAGGAATAAGAGAGACCTATTGTATGGTAATAAACTGTCATTCCACTCCCTGGTCATAAACTGTGACCTACTCAGAACATCTTCAATTTCTTTAAAGAAAAGACAAACAAAAACCAGAATAAAGCTGAGAGAGTGAAACTCACCTCCTCCTGATCCAACATTTGTGTCTTCAGTTTCTCTACTAGTTGGCTCTGCTGATTAATTTCTTCATCCTGCAGTTAAGTAAGACTGTGTTCAATAAACCGACAAATAACCACACGGGAAAAATAATCTAAGAGAGTAGCTGTTAGACGTTGGAGTTTTCCACATTCTGAGACAATTACACAAGTGGATCAAGTGCACTCAGTATGTTTGCAGATGACATCAAGCCAAGAGCTGCAGCTGACACGCCTGAGGGAAGGGACACCATCCAGAGGGACCTGGACAAGCTTGAGAAGCAGGCTCAGGTGAATGAGCATCATGAGCCTCAATAAAGCCAAGTGCAAGGTCCTGCACCTGGGCGAGTACAATTCCTGGTATCAATATAGGCTGAAGAATGAGGAGATTGAGTGCAGCCCCGTGGAGAAGGACCTGGGGTACTAGTGGATAAAAAGCTGGACACGAGCCAGCAATGTGTGCTCACAGCCCAGAAGGCCAACCATATCCTGGGCTGCATCAAAAAAAGCGTGGCCAGCAGGTCACAGGAGATGATTCTGCCCCTCTACTCTGCTCTGGTGAGACCCCACCTGGAATGCTGTGTCCAGCTCTGGAGCCCTCAGCACAAGGACATGGACATCTCTGGACTGGCTCCAAGAAAGGCTACAAAAATTATCAGAGGGCTGGAACAGCTCTCCTGTGAAGAAAGCCTGAGAGAGTTGGAATTTTGTTCAGCGTGAAGCAGAGAAGGCTCTGGAGAGATCTTACTGCGGCCTTTCATACTTGAAAAAAAAAAAAAAAGAGCCTGCGAGAACTATGGACACAATCTTTTTGTAACAGGGCCTTTTGCAACAGGTCAAGGGGTGATGGTTTTAAACTGAAAGAGGATAGATTTAGACTAGATAAGGAAGAAATTTTTTACAATTAGAATGATGAAAAATGGTAGGTGTCCCATCCCTGGAAATGTTCCAGGTGAGGTTGGACAGGGCTCTGAGCAACCTGGTCTAGCTAAAGATGTCCAGGCTCGCTGCAGGAGAGTTGGACTAGATGACCTTTAAAGGTCCCTTCCAACCCAAAGCATTCTGTGATTATTCCAAACAATCAGCTAGGAATGTTCTACACCTAGAAAGTAGAAACACCATTCAAAATTCTCATTAACACTTCCTTCCAAACTTACATTTTTGTCCTTTTTTTTCTTCTATATACTGATCCTTGAGTTTTCAGGGTTTTTTTTTTTGTAGTTTCAGCAAAGGAGGGAGAGAGACTAAAGAAGGATATTTGCTTAGCACAGATAATTCAACTTTGATTTCTCTTAATCAGAGCTTCAGAATTAGAGTAAGCACTCCCAGCAAGCTGTACTAACAAACGGAGACCGGCAAATTAAATGTTATAGAATATAGTTCAAGATACATTTCCAAGAGGTCTTGCATTAAAAACAGAACGGCATACCTTGTCATCCAGTTGTTTATACAGCTTGGCAATTTCTTCCTCACATTTTCTTCTCTCGGCGTCAGTGAAATTGCCCGTTACTCCAATCGTGGTAGCTGGTTTATCATTAATAACAGTAATATCCTTGTCCACTGCAAAAGCTTCTAAGTTGGCCTTCTCCTTGTCAAACTGTTCATCAACTGGTACAGTCTCCCCTTAAAAGAATATACTTAATTTTAGCACAGTTAGCCATGACTATCTTCCACAAGTTAACCTTGAGAAGTATACATACTCCTTACTAACAGTACTGCTCCACGGTTAATAAGCATTCAAGTTCACATGATTACATAGTAAAAGCACTACCCCTAGACCATCCAGACTATCTCCTGCTTACAATAGAACATTATGTTTCACTCAGCTACTCTGTGAGCTCCAAACCTCACACCAAACAGTGAAAGCCACCTAAGCTGCCCTGAAGACACAAAGTCTTTTCCCTTAGCAGTCTGTTTTGCTAGGTAGCCATGTTTACCTTCAAATTATTCTGCTTCTAATTTAAAAGTATTTTTTCAATTCCAGTTTTAACCTTTTATGTTTATTTAAGTCTTTTCTGATAAGAACGCTTCATTAACTTCACATAGAAAAAGTAGCACACAGCAATCAAGGCACTTCTCTGGTAAACTGAACTAAATTCCTTAGCGTCTTATTAGAAAAGATTTTATGCAGTCTGTGGAAGGTACAGGCTCTTTCCAACACTCCAGTTATCTTGTGTCAATATTCCAGAAGAACTATATTTAACATTTCAGGTGTGGCCTCATACCATCTCTGGAGAATTTTAAATAATAAAAATATTAAAAAAAATCACTACTACTACTAATAAAATCCCATCCTATTGAGCATATTTAAGTGAGCTTATTCTATACGTGCAGTTATCTACAAGACTTCAAAATCATCTTCTCTAGCTGCTAAACTCCAGAATACATCTGTAAGTATGACCCATGTTCTTTCTTTCCTCAATTTAAGGCTGCACATATAACTTGCATTTTGCCAGACACTTCAGTCGATAAGTTAATGATTCAGGAAGAAAGAACAGGCACCTATTCTCTACTGTCAGCAATTTGGGTGAGGATTTGGGTGAAGTTTTTTTTCTTATTAAGACATTTGAGTTTTAGATGAGGACGAGATCTTGCGATATTGATTTGAATTAGAAAAATAGACCAGAGAAAATATTTCACTTGTTTTCCACATTTACAATTAATATATTTTTCTCTCCCTCAAAAGACAGTTTAGAAGGTAGGTAACACTAGCTGTGCTAGTAAATCAAGTGTTGAAGGACCTAGCACCAACATCCTCTCAGACATTTTGCCATTACGTGATTATTAGAAGCTGCTCAGTTGCAATAGTGAAAAACAGACAGTTTTTATGTCAACTTAATATCCTAGCTTTAATATTCTTATTAGTGGCTTGCACAGTGCTCTTAGTTATTTTTGCTATCCTGAAGACTAAGTCAGTGTTTGTTGTCTTGCCTAAAGTCTGCAGAACAAAAATAAAGTTGCTTCTCACCGTTCCGCCACCTGTTGAGTTCGTTTTCCAGCCACTGTATGGTGTTGCGCAGAGTCTTGTTCTTCTCCTTTTCCTTCTCATACTTTTTCTTCCACTGTTCTGCAGTGAGCTCCACATTGACACAGACTGTGTTCTTAATGGTCTTTGCTCTACATTGAAAGAGCAAAAAGCTCTGAAACTTCACTTTTAATGAAAGGAATTAAAGGCTATTACATAAAGTTTCTATATATCACTGGTGAAAGCGTAAGGATTGTTACCTCTTCCAAAACTTTAACTCCCTGTCAACTTACCATTCTTTCCTTTGGATTGATACAGTTGTTAATGGACAGAGCAATACAATAAACTTTGGGAAGGCTGAACAATCTCAAGCTGTTTGAGTTGGAAAAATGCAGGTGCATACTTTCACCCGAAAGAATGCGAGTCAGGACAGTAGTGCACAGCTTTGAGCAGAGGGCGGCGTTCACCACACCCAGCAAACATTTCTCCAGTGGAGAGCACAATACTTTCAGGGTGTAAACCAATACTTTTAGGGTGGAAACCATCTAGCTCATTCAAGAAACAGCTCGTTTCGACCTAAAAATCCAGTCACTAGATGTCCATTAACAAACTTTAAAGTTCAGATGGGATTGTCTACATTGTCAGGCAAATTTCATCCAAAGACATCAGCTTTGGAGATGAAAATACAGGCACTAGCAATTTAACTTCATTAAGTTAGCATAATGTTTTTTTGTTTAGTGCCATACCTCACTTACATGAGTAATTTTTCTGTACAGTCTCCTACTCCCCTTTCAAAGTTCAAACCAGGAAAAAAATGGTAGAAATTTAACACACACACCCTGCCCATAGTACGAGTCCTATAAGCATCTTTCTGCAAAGTCTCACTGGGAGCAATTACTACCAAGAGACACAGGATTTTCTATTAAGTTATGTGGTATTTATCCAGACATCAGTTACTACAGTTGAGGGTTTCAGCAGAAATTTAACATCCCTTGGAGGCTGAATTAATACACCAGACTAACTATGGTGGCTGAGATAGGAGCATACTCTGGCAGCTCCTGCAGAAGTCAAGAGCATAAGGCAGCAACACTACAGAGCTACAGCTGGAAGACACTCCCCGATAGCTCATTCATGAAATACTAAGAGGAAAGGAAAACACCTCCTAGATTCTAAAAGGAGACCAAAAAAAACTTCCACTGCTGTGGAACGCAGTCATTACTCCATACCCATGAACTGTTCATATTCTGCCAGAATTTTAAGAAGTTCTGAAGTCAGCTAGTCTACTTTCCATTATAAAAAGCTCCTCTGAAAAGACCAGCTGAAAACTCTCTCGTTGAACTAAAGTGCGAGACGTACACAAACCTAAAAGACAAGAGGAACTAAGTAAAAAGCTGAAAGCTTTCGTAATGTGCTCTAGTAAATGAAGTAATTATATTTAGTGGTCACAAACTGGAGTACTACAATGATGTATTATTAATAAAGTGATAAAGGAGAAATTCTTAAGAAAATACCGATTTTTAAATGGCTTCTTATAAATTCAATTACAAGTGACACAGGAATTCAGAAGTATTAACTCAAAGGTTACTGGAATGCAAGATACAGGGAACAGAGCAGAAGATGTAATTCAACATCTTATCAAAAGGTGGCAGAGAACAGGCTCTACCTTCAACTTCACCGGGGAGAACTCCTTCCTTCCTCCCTCCCACTCAAACAAACAAATAAATAGTTGTATTAATTACCTTCCCAGACTATACATTAAACCACATTTTGAACCAAACTACATGCTATCCTTCTGGAAATACACAGGCCTCAGGATCTTGGCCACCTTAGGGATATTTATGTAACAGGAGATAAAACAGCCCATCACAACACTTAATCACGTGTGCACTGAACAGTTACAGAAAGAAAGTAAACAGTGTCATTAATTTGATTCAGGAATCTTAACAGAGTAACTTCCATGTTTCTCATTCTGCACTTACTTCTAAACGTAGTTAAGAGCAAAATATTAAGTCATTTACTCACCTTTGGCCAAACAGAAGAGTAGATTTAGTTTCAGATTCATTGTATGAAGATGGAGAGCAGCAAATAACAATGGTGGTTCTGCAATTACCCCCCAGTGAATCTTGAAGGATTCTGGTCATTTTGCTATCACGATATGGAACGTAAGTCTACCAAGAAAATGGTTAAATGAAACAGCCATGATTTTTCAGACAGATGATATCATTTGTTCAAATAAGAGCTACACTTTTGCTAGGTAATTTAATTCATAACTCTAAGACTGAACACTCATGGGATGACATAAGATTGTACTGCTTAGGTTTGATAACTTTTCGAGCACAAGAAAATTTTTAGTGTGATGATTAGGTCCCTTAACATTAAATGTAACTTTATCAATCATCAGTGTCAACACAGTACAAGAGTACTGGCCACCGGCAATGCACCGATGCAACTGGATTAATTTAAAAGTCTCCGTGCATATCACTGACATCAGTAAAGAATTTCTGCCTAATACCACCTTCAGAGATGAAGGCCTTTAACCTTGAAGGCTAAAAATACAAAACAGAACACTTACACTGCTTTCAGCCAAAGCTGAGATGACATTTCCAAGAGCAGACAAAGACTTGTTGATATTCTTGGCCTCATCCAGCACAGCACCTTCTGCTCCAGTTTTACTAACCTGTACAAAATTTCAGTAAGTTACTAAATACATCTTCAAAAACACCTTCCACGTTTAATGTAAGACCTGAGTATTGTTTTTTGCTTTTAAGTCCGTCTCCTTGACTTTGAGGTACTCATAAACTAGCTTATTAAAATAAACAAACTCATCCTCACTCTTTGCCTGATTCACCATCAATTTTTCATTCAAAACTCAAGTGGCTGAGGATGCTTCTGATTTTTTTGAACTGAAGTGAATATTTTGCCTGCAAATTATGCTTTTTCATGGAAGATAAAACATCTAGTTAAAAACTTCCACCAAATAAATTACTTCAAAAGTTGTTTGAAGTTTGTAAAACAGCTTGAATTCCTTAAAGGGTATCAGCATTATGAATAGTTTGTCCAGAGGTCATCCTTAAAAAACAAGCCCCAAAACAACCAAACAACAAAAAACCAACGCAACACAACAAAAACTGCCCCCCTACCCTTCAATCCCCCCCCAAAAACCCACAAACAACCCAACCAAACTACACAACCCCTCTAGAAAATATACTAGAATCTTTATTAGCAAGAATTTGTGAGAACAGATTTTAGAGGCTGAATCTGATCTACATGAGTGCTCTAGGAACTTAAGCTGGTATCAGTAGAAATGTGAAAGAAATCTACCCTGACACCATTCCATTTACTTTAGGTCTTCTGCCTCCAGGGCAGAATTTACCTTATAGTTCTATAACCTTTCCTATTCTTCTCACCAAGCCGCAATCATGACTACAATTAAGCAATTCTACTTGCCTATACTTAAATCAAACAAGACAAGGCAGGAAAAAACCCCATGTATTTCAAAGACTGGAAAAAGCACAAAAGCAAAGTTTGAAATAACTAGCGAAAAAGAACAAAGCTATGGAGAAAGGAGACCTGCACCACAGTCCTTTTCCTTAACTTTGTTCTCACTTTAATCACAACGAAGCCATAGAACAATGACACGTGGAAAGCCAACAGCAAACAGAAAGGACTGAAAAAAGCTGGAGACAAAGATGGGGATAAACCAGAAGTAAAGATGAAAAGAACGTTAAAAAAAATCCAGCTCTTACAAGGCTAAATAAGCAGTGCTATGGAATAAGCAAAATGGTACATATTTCCTGCCCAGCTTTAAGCCACTGACACAGGAAAGCAAGCTGTCATTTTAAACAACGTCAATCAGAATTTCAAACTAAGAGATTTGGTACCACTACATCACAAAGTTCAGATATTCCACATCCATGAAACTCTTTATTCCAGCGCCTGGCTGGCCAACACACCTCTACAGGTTTTTTTTTTGCTCTGTAAAAGACTGAACTCTAGCCTGTTTCCCCACCCTGTTCAGTGTTTACAAACCCTCACTGCAGAAATGCAGATAAGCTACAGAAGAGCCACGTATCAAAGAGCTAACCCAGACTAGGACTCAGAAACCACATTTCAAAAGTTAAAACGCTTCAGGGATGACAACTGAACGATTAGTATTACATTAATGTAAAGTATTTGACTGCAAAAAAACAACCCAGGTTTTTCAGAGCAGAAAAAGAAATTCAGAATTACCTTTTCACTACCTGCCAAGTCCACAAGGTAAAGTTTTCCACTTAGTTTCTGTTCTGTTTGAGTATTCTCTTGTTTTACATTAATAAGAAAAATACTATGACTTCGGGAGCTGTGTTCATTCATATCTATAAGCCAAAATACATAAATTGTCAAAAATACTTCTAGAACCAAACTAACTTAACAAAACAGTAGCTGCCCACAGTGAAGAGACAGATCTGAAGCTAATGAAACCACATCATCTCTCAATGACAATAAAACTAGAGGCAGCAAAACCAATAGTATTGGGTAAGTATCAAAGAAGCTGTTTCCCTAAGGCTTTTATTAGTAGCACATAAGCTCACTGATAATATCTGCTAGCCTGTCAACTATGGATTTCGTGCTTTAATTTATTATTTTGTAGATTTATAATGTATCATATTTATCCTTTTGTAAAAAACTTAAGACTAGATGGCCTAACCTTTCCTCCCTTTCTTGTTCAAACATCTCCTGCCCCCTCTGCTGTGAAACACGTAAACAAGGACTTAATGAATTAAAATAATTCTTTGTATTTTCAGTAACAAAATTTGAGCTGACTGCAATCTGAATGACATCTGCCTCCTTCTTCTTCCTTTTAATCATAAACCTCTCACAGGTCTAAAAAGACCAGCTTATTGATGTCACAGAAGCAGCTCAGCATAGAGTAACATCCTTCTATCCAACTTTTCACTGTATCTCTGTTAGTTAGTCCGGTCCAAGCTTCAGAACCTTACTACCTAGAAGCAATGAAAAGAAAGTGCAGGACTGAGTCAGTCCTTACGAGGAACATCATATTTTGATCCTTAACCAAAAAGAAAGAGAAATCTTATCTTTCCTTAAGGACTGTATATATATTTTTTCTTTTCCTGAATAAAGAACCAGACAGAGGAAGACTGTGAAACTCACCCTCAGACTGGCTCTCAAGGGATCTCCGACAGCCATTTCAGTTACCCAGAACTGCAGTATTATTTTGCATGAACCTCACTTTCCTTGCCTTTATTTATTTATTAACCCTCTGTCACTTCCTAATCCTGCTTCTTAAGGGAATTCAGACCTATCACAGGGCTCCTTGCAACTCAGTTGCAAGCCATGGGTCAAAAAGCTTGCTTGGGACATTGAGATGCTGCTTAAATCTGCAGCACGTCTGAACAGATATTCTGACCAGCTTTTCTTACAATATGCAACCCAATGGCCAGACTGGAGACAAGGCAGTGTCTTACTTAATAGATTCCCAGGTTAACTGAAACAAATGCCACAAACTGCAATTTTTGCACTATTCCTAATGCAGAACTACACCTTTTCCTCCAAGGATTCAGAGCTCCTACTTTCTCCTTCCAATTCGAGTAACATCATCTAACAAGCAATGAATTGAAATACTTGTTTCTGAAAGACATGCTGACACTGCTTATGCCAGACCCTTTCAAAAATCTAAATTATTCAGCTCACTACTTTTGCCTTCCCTACTTTTTAAGCCGTAGCAGAAGCGAATCAATAAAGCACTAAAAGGAGACAAAAGGTAACACCTACTTGTAACTGCTACATGTCGATTTGATTTTCCTTCATCTATAGTATCCATAACTTCTTCTGGACTACATACAAAACGTTCTGTGCAACCCTGTAAGAAAAACAAAAGAAAACAGCCACACCAACATGCCGGAGGTAAGTGGTGTACACTAGAGGAGTGCAAGATGAAAAATATCTTGGATTGATGCTCACCTTTACATAGGGAACTCTATTTTTGTCCTCATGAACAGAAAGATTGGTCTTTGAAACTGGAAGATAAAAAGTTCAAAGGTATATAGGATTTCTTCGCAAAATGAGCTGCGTAGAATACGTGTTAGAGATGTTATTTCTCAGCAACACCATCAAAACCTTAATATACATTAAACAACCACTACTGCAGATTTAGTAATGTTACACAGATTAGCTTCATGCTTTCTCATTTTATTGTACCCTTATGTGCAGGCTATTGGAATGCTGCATACCTATCTTAGTATAATGGTAAGATTTTGGGTTTGTTGTTTTGGGTTTTTTTTTTTTTAATATCTCTCCAAAACAATTTCTTTTCTATGTTCAACACAAATAAAAGGCTTACCATCCAAAAGGTCCCTTATTTTATCCAAGTATATTTCAAAATATGACACCTAGAAGTGGGAAGGGGAATAAAGATACAGCATTAGGGAGCAAATATGCTTTGCTTTTTCAACTGAAGGACCCAGCGTGACTATTATGACCTCCCCCATCATACCACATCTAGCTCGAGTCCTTAAGGCTGAACTAAAATACACCTTTAAGAAGAAACTATTTTGATCAAAAGCTTCAAACACTATCAGCACTGCCATAGGTTATCAGGATAGCTACCATCAATGTTTAATGGAAACAAGATTAAAGTGTTAACTTAATTCTTCTTTACAAAGCGTCAGTTACTTCAGAAATAACTCCCATTTAGACTTTGCAAGTTACAGGAATTTGAAACAGATAGAGAACATCCATTTAACCACAGACTACTTCTAGTTTTAATATAGATTAAACAAGTAACAATGAGGAAGTTTACCTTAATATGAAACTCAAGGTTCTCATCCATAGAGTAAATATAATTAAAAATATCTTGCACTATTCTTGGAATAATGCCCATTCCATCTGGGTCATGAAGCTTCCCCTTATTAGAAAAAAGATAACAATAAAATGAAACAGTCATACTGAATCCAACATCACAAGCAGTATCCAAAAGCAAACCAAAACAGTTATCGGGCAAATTAGTTTTAAAATGCTAACAAGTGTGATGCACTATAAAGGGAAGACTTGATTTTTTTTCCTTTAGCCCCAGAATTTGCCAGGAGTGAAAGAACAAGCCTCAGAAATCTCCCACACTACTGAAAGTGAAGAGGTACTGTTAACATTATTCCCGTGTTTCTCATCCTGCTACTGAAGGCTGAAAAACCATAGTAATTGCCATTTTCAGTCCTAAAAACCCCACCCATCTTGGCTATCAAAATATTGCAATGGCAAGGGAAAGCAAATTAAAATTGCAAGATGAAAACAAGCAGGTATCTTATTCCTAGAAAGATAAAACTATAGTGATGAAAGTGACATTCAGAAGAAAATTATTTTACTATCTCTTACTTCCATAGTGTGTGTCTTTCCAGACGATGTTTGCCCATAAGCAAATATTGTACCATTGTATCCCTCGAGTACATCTAAAGGGAAAGAATATTTTCATTAGTGTTCATTTCCTTCTTCTTCTAAAGGAAAGTCAAATGAAATAGAATGCAAAATTAGGCAGTTCCTACAATGTTCAGCAAGGTAAATCAGTCAATGTTTGGAAACTCTGTGCTCGAGTTGGTGGGAGGGAGGATGTTCCTCCCTACCCTTTTAATGCATTAAGTCATCACCGACCGTGTTTCAGAAGTTTACAGCATTAGAAGCATCTGTTCCCACAAACGGAAAAATCAGAGCTTCAGAGTCAGAAAGAAAAAGGAAATCAATACAACTGCCAGGCTGAACAGACAAGTCTTTGATAACTCGGAAGAGGAAACCACACGTAAGAACGCTGTGATATTTTCTGCTTTCAGGGATGTTTTATTGTCCAACTGTCAAGAGAATAAGCTAGGCCATGGGTTTCAAGCACCTTAATTTTTCAGTCCTAAGCTTACATTTCAAATTATGGATGAAGCAACCCAAAGTTTTAGATTGAGAGGTGAGGGGCTGGTGGGTTCTTTTGTTTACAAGTCAGTTCCTGTAGAAGAATCACATCCCGCAAGCAAACTTTTATTTTCCAACAACAAGCATGAGATGCTCCAGATGGAGAAGTCTTTGCCACCCTACCATACCCGTATCCACCTGTCCCACCACTAGAGCTCATTTGCCACTTGATGTGGCACAGCCTAAACACGCCACACACAGGAACACAGATCACATTTTAGATGGACCAAAGGGGCAACATTACAATTCTTAGCAAACTCCAGTTTTTAAGGAGCAAATTTATAATGATTATAATGATTACTATTTAACTCATTAAAGGGTTAATTACTTGCAGCAGCATGGATTTTCCACAGAAATTCACTTTTTTAATGATCAAATAAACCCTACATTTACCAAAACTTCTCTTGTCATTAACAGTTGATATTTCAGGAAGGTTCTGACAAGGCTTTGTTGTTTTGAAAGTTTTGTCAATTAGAGCTTATTACTGATCTGCTCAAGAAATGAAACAATTTTATTTTCAGAGACTAGCTAATTGCTTACTGCAACAACTTACTCTGGTATAATCTTCTTTGTGACAAGACTTGATTTTCTGAAGTTACCAGGAGAGTTCTGACAATTCACATTTGGAGAAAATGTACGCCCCAAAATGCATAACTCCTCACCTTTACACTTCTACTTGTGAAGCTAAAAATCACATTCAAAATCATCCTCCTTAAACTGGGTATTAAATAAACAAGCTTAGAAAAGTTCTATAGCATACAGCTCATTTCACAAGTTTCCTTTCCTCTTATATTCCTCCAAACAAACTAATGTAGGATGTTTTAACCAGTAAACTTGACAGGGCAAGAAACCCACCAGACCTATTCATAAGAGGTATTTGGTTGATTTCTGGCAATTTTTTTTTTTTAAGCAATCTTTTGCAGAGAACTGAAAAAACACCCACATCAAACTACACCAAAACATGAAAGGTAAATGTTATCAATGTTGCAATCAAGTGAAACAGCACGTTAAGCACTGATATAATTGAACAGGGTGATTTTTATCCTGCTATGATCCACGTTGGCTCTTATTAAACATTCAGGGGGTAAAAGGCAGCAATAGAAGTATCAGTTTTCAACACTGAAACGCATAAAAATAGGAGACATTTCCTTCAAGTTGCTGTTCCAGCCTACCTTTGACAATCTTCTTAGCACAATCATTGTATACTTGTTCCTGGGATGTGTTTGACTGGAATACACGGTCAAATATATATGGCTTGGACTGGAAAAAAGAAAAAAAAAAAAAAAACACACAGAAGAGCTATTAAGAAAAACAGATGTTGGAAGTAGAACAGGAAGGTGTTTGTTCATATAGTTTAGAAGCACCTGGTACCGTCTCAATCCAAACTTTTGTTTTAAGCACTTAAAGACCGTAGCAAGGAAATCAGCTTATATAGTGTTGGCTAAATCTTCACATGCTTGCCTACAAGTAAGGCCTTGAATTAAAGATATTTGGTTTCAAAGCACAATCTAAATAGTTCTCCAAAACTACCACATGACCGCAATTTACTCAGTTTACAAAGTAAGCCAATGCGTAGTCTGTACGTCTGAGAACCCCTTACTCTCTTCTACTCTGGTGGCAAGTTTACTCTGGTAGACTCAAATTATTAAAACCAGCCTATACCACATGACACAGAACAGCAGTCTTGGTAATATCTGTTAAAAACCTCAAACCAAGAAGAAACATTCAGGTCACCTACAGTCAGCATAAGAACTATTTCTCCATACATGATACCCTTAAAATAAAGGTCCGTAAGCAGAAGGAAAAGGCCATTTTGGAGGAAAGGAACCTTTTACATAAGACTCATTTTGGAAGACACTGTAAGAGGATGCTCTGACATAGCTCTTTGAAAGGAACATTGGATTTTGCTTTGTTTTTAACAAGAAATTTTCATAATGCAGTCCTAATTGGCTGACAATCCATTAGGATATGAACTACCATGCTCATCTTATGATTTTCAGCATTTTCAGAGCATAATAGGTAGATTTCATTGGTATCCAAGCAGATAGGCAAGGCTTACAAGGGACCTAGGTCAGTTACCATTGCTAAATTCACAGCAGCTGTTAAGCCCTCCACTTTGCCCAAGTTTAATTCATTATCATCCTCCCCCAAGGATATTCTGGAACTGCCTTCCTGGCAAAGAAACAAGTATAGCTTCCATCTTTCACCCACCCACCACATTCCCTTCCCCTTCCCGACCTTCCATTTATCTTTTAATAATGTCTAGCATAACGCCAGACAAAGCTTTTTAGATTCAACACGTAACCATTTACTGAGAGGGCCTGAATTCAGGTTGATGAGCTCCCTCTTGGCAAAAATAATTACAGCGTTCACTCTGTAAACAAGCTCAAGAAACCACAAGACTCAGTAGGTAGAAACTATCCCTAAGGTGCTGAAGTTTATCAGAACCCTTGTTCCAGAGCAGAGAAATCACAAGCCTTCTTGATTACCTTCACTTTACCTTCAAATACACCTCAAATTCCTATGTTCTACAGGTAGAACTGAGACCATTACATACAGCAGAAGACAACTAACAAGTTCAGGTAACCCTGAGGTAAGAAAATGAAGACAGAGAACACGTTACATAAAAAAGTAAGTCACTGTAGAAAAAAAAAAGAACACTGGGTATACGTTTTCTTTCTCACTAGCAGCTGGAGTTTCAAGAAGCCTCCAACTTCACAAATAGGAATCACTACACACTGCAAGTCATCTACATCACAAAATGCTAATCAGATTTGGTTCGTGCTTAAGTGTGTAGTTTATGCACTGAAATAATAACCATGGTGGAAGATCATCTTTAGTATTACAGATTGGAAACAAAATAGTGAGGAAAGTAACAGCAGCCACCGCTGCAGCATTAGCACTTTTTGTGTTTGTACTTGTAAGATTTAAACTCTTCTCCAAATTATTGCTCCAGAAAATAAACAGATTATGATTATTTCCAAATAAATCAATGGAAGAACTTGGGAAAGTTCCTGGCTATGATCTGCTGACAATCTATGCAGCAACTGCTGACAACGCTATTTTCTCACAGATCCCAACGTATCTCATCTTTGCTGTTCCCAACAGAACATGACAACAAAGAGAACAGAAAAGCTCATTAAAATGCAAACTTTATTTTGTATAGCATGTGTCTGAAGGTATACACATACATTGTGTGTTTATGTATTACTACAGAGTACTTCCGATGCCACAAGTATTTACTTCAAAGAAATTCAACTTAAAACAAAACAAAACCTACATATATATATATATATATATATAAACCCAACAGGCTTAGTTTTCAGTACAAAAAAAAACCCCTCCCTTAGAAAGAACTGTAGGCACAACCTGCACAAGTCTGCAGCCATCCTGCAATCTACAGGTATTTGCAGCAGGTTCTGAAAAGCTTTCTTCTCTAAATTTTTAAACAACATTCAGAGGGGTTTGAGAGTTGATTTTTTAATTCTTCTGCCAAGCCAAGATTGACTGCACTATTCTTCTTGATCTGTTTTAGAGGAAAACTATGTTTAGTAACTTGAGAGTAATCTGTAGACGAAGTATACTTTTAGACTATTTACTCCCCGGTTGCCATTGTAATGCCTTTGTAAGGGAACAGAGCCAAATTACAGTACATCACGTAACTACAGTCTCTTCTGTTTTACAAAGTATTAACATAAAAAATAGCACTATGATGAATGCCATAGACTAGCAAGAGCAAGAAGAGAAGACCAAGCTACAAGGACTTCACTTGGGCAGTAATGCCTTTAATTGATCTCGTTTATTTATATGGTGAAAGCTGCCAGACACATGACAGATTCCAATTTCCCTCAAGTTAACAACTACTACCAACATACCCACAAAACTTAATCATTCTGGCCAAAAGAATCCTCACAAGGGGTCCTGTTTATACCACTCCCATTCCTTGCAGGTGGAAAGTGGAACATTTGTTTACATATCCTCAGTATTATACCTTCCTAGATGAAGCCACAGTACAATTTTCAAAGTGGTCAAAAATCCAATTATGCATTTCCCTCCCCTCACAGGCTGCGGTACATTTGTCCCACCTCTGAAAACCCACATTAGAGGAGTGTCCCTGCTCCATCATCACCAAATCGATACCTAACCAAGCAAGTTTAGCCAAGCAGATTCCAGGATAATTATGTTTTAAGAACGTAAGTTACTCCCACTGGGTATGGTTTCACATCTTTGACATCTGCAATGCCTTATCATTCCTCTTTACTTTCTGCTGTAAACAAAGCTAAAACTGCATCACACAGATTACCCTGCCCTACAAAGCCTCCTCATTACCTTTAAGAGATTAATCAAGAAAGATTAAAGTATCAGATATTTTTTCCTGTACCAGATGCCTTTTCTTCCCCAAGGAGTAAACAATCAGATATTATGATGAACTGAAAACACAAAAGGTCCAAGCCACATTACCACACGGTGTCCCTAACAGTGCTAGTAGCAGTGTCACTACCATGGTATGATGCTCTTTTGGAATACTCCAGAAATTTTCATCAATTGCTCAAATCCTAATGAAAATTTAACACATACAACCTACAAGCAACACAAAATATCAAGCAGACTAGCAGAGCTTCCGACTTCTCTCCAAATACAGTATTCAACATTTGCATTCGTTCCTCGCCTAGGACTTGTCCTGTCAGTAATCAACTACAACTTCAGCTCCCATAGTTGCTTGGACTGAAGGGATGTGTTCCCCCAGCAAAAGTGCTGCAAAAGCTCAGTCCTTAAAACAGTATTTCTGCCAACATAATTTAGCAGCAGGCAAACTGAATCTTAATAAAGAGTTTATGATCAAATACACAGTTCCACAGTTAATTTCAAGAGTAGTTACCCATTACTGCTATATAAAGGGACGCTAACCCATCTAAATGATACAAGATTTGGAACATGGCCTTAGTTTCTTTGGAAAAGTTAGTTTTTGTCAGTACCTACAAGGACTACACAAAAATCTGCTATCACAAAGACTGAAATCTAAGAATCACAGAATCATACAAGTTGGAAACAACCTTCAAGATCATCAAGCCCATCATCTTATCTCAAAAGTCCAAGAAATACTTAAGGTTATCTCCACAGAAATATATATATAAACCACAACATCTTTTTACCATTGTAACTTTGCATAAACGACAGAATTAGTTATTCATAAGATTACCCTGACTCCACCTTATGTTTTATGCAATAGTATCTGAAGCAAAGTCAGTAGTGAAAATTTACTTGAAAAATCAGTAGCGTATTTTTGTACCACCACCACACAGCCAGACGTTCTTTACTGTTTGTTTCTAGAACAGACAGTTAAAACAAAGTTATACCCATCCATGGTTAGCTTATTCTTGTCGAGAGGTTGAAGTAATACAGTCCCTAAACTTCTATATCCTTTTTAAAAGGACATTGTTCCCATCAACACAAAATACACTAAGAGGGAAATCCCACACCGAATACCTTCTGGAAAGTATGATGTCAAATACCTGACTCAGTTCTTCCTATTACTCAGCTGAGGTATCGCTGCCTGGGCACACCTACCAGAGTCCAACATGGTGAATGAGTGAAAGGCAGCGTCCAGACAGGTATTTTATTTTTAGGATAGGGAAGAGGATTTTCTTCTTGTCCTAGCTGTATGCATACAAAACTGCAGCCGATACAGAACAGTTAGCGGATCTCAGCTCTTTCTGCCTTAGTTTTCTTACTTCTGTGCAAATATTGCAATTTGAGTATCAACTTTTACAGCCGTTATTTCTTGTTAAATAACAACTGAACCGTGGGGGTTTATTTTTAAAAAATGTGACTAGAGACAAGCATCAAAATGGAGAGGAGCTTTGGAACAAGATTTTCATCTATGCTTTGCTTTAGTAAAAAAGTTTCTTCTAAGGAGAAAAGCAAGCACTGCTGGCATAAAAAGCATCACTGAGTTTCAGAACAAGAAACAAATACAAGATGAGCGAGGTGTTTCTGAGGAAGGGGTACAGCAGCCAGAGAGTACAGCTCTCTCTTTACACATTACTGCAAGCTAGAATATTTGGTTTCTGTTAAATAATCATACCCATAGTATCTGAAAAGCATCTCTGTTATCCACTATTTCATGGAACAAAGTAAAAAACTGAAAGAATACTACGATTTCAGCTACAGAGTGCAGTTTTTGATTCATGCTTAAAGTTGCACTATAGACATGAAACACAACTATAATTGTGTTTCTAATTAAACAGTGCTTTCCTTCACACTAGCAAATAATACCCCCCAAAAAAGTTGTTTTAAGAATGCACCTTGCTTATTGCATTTAGAGAGTCCAGCACAGCCTTTTCTTTCAGCAACACACAAGAATTCTATTTTTCTTTTGAATAACTTGCTGCCAAAAGCTGCAGTAGTAGCAAGTTAACCTGTTTCTAACGTAACTTAAACCTAGTCTTGCTCTCATTTACTAGCCAATACTAGTTTGAAAGGTAATGAAAAAGACAGCTAAATGTCTCAAGCTCTTTCCAAGATCACAGGGATTACACCTTACATACAAAATAAATAATACCAAATCAAATATATTTCAAGCCTGCTATTCCTCCCCGGGTTATCTTACTCAAAAGTCTGAAATCCCTGAGCAAATTGCTATCAATTTTTGTATACAGGTACATGTACGTTTACTGTAAAACCCTATTATGTTTTAACAAAACACTCCTATAAAAAACTGCAATGGAGAGAAGCCACCTTTAAGAATTTAAAAGCTCTTGACTAGTTAAGAAGAGCTTTGTCCTGTGGAAGGACAATACTTTTTCAGAGTCTGCTCTTTCTGTCCCCTCAAATTGCTATTACACACTAGGTACAAATGAAACAAGTATTTTATCTAATACAATCAAAACAACTCACTTGTCCAGAAAGGCAACCATGCCAGTAATTACACAGGAGCTAGGAAGAAGAGAAGGGAGGATAGAGAGCTCACAGATGACAAGGGAGTCAAAGAAGGAAGGTTTGGTTATAGTCACGGACTTCCCTCCCCACTCTCCTCCACAGAGGAGTCAACTTAGCACTCTTTTATACGCTCTGCTTCCACTGTCTCCTACTTTTCCCAACCTATCCAGCAACTCCCGAGCGTTAAGGAAGCCTTCACTGTTCAGCACAGACCCAGGCGCACCCAGAAGGTGCAAGACCTTCAGGTGGCTGAGGAAACAAAGCAGCTCGATTACTGTTCAACAGGCAGCCAACAGGAGATGTAGCAATACAGAAATGAAACAGCTGAAAAGAACCAAACATACAGCTCTGAGGAATGCTTTTAGAAACTGCTTCATGAGAAGGACTGTTTCTCTTACTCCCATGGGAAGTCCTACAACACACAAAGGCTGGAGGGATACAGCCTCAGGCTGGAAGGTCCTTAACTTTGTAAAAGAAACCAAAACCCAAACAAACAAACAAACAAACAAACCACAAAAACCAAACCCTAAAGTTAAAAAAAAATCCAAGTTGAAGTAACTGTCTAGCAGTTTTTAGAGTACCAAGTCATAACTTCGAGACCATTGGTCTTCCCATATATCCAGCATTATAAAAACAAACCCACAGAATATCAATCCTGCAGTAAGATTTTTTGAAACAGAACAAAAATACTGTCTCTGCTACCCAATGTAATAATTTGGTGGGGGATTTTTCCCCAAAGTCAGACACAGCAAGTCCTGATCCTAGGATCACTGAAGGATTTTTGTGTTGCGGTTTTCACCGATACAGAAAACATCAAACACTAAACTTGAACCTCAAGCAGAAAGCCCCACAGCATCCCTCAGGAACATGCCATCAGACTGTTCTACTCAGATACAGTACAACCTCAGCCCAATTTACATTTGAGATATTTTTCAAGTGAACTTAAAGAGCATTTAAACAATGTCTTAAAAAAAAATCTAGACCTACTGAAATAAGACATGGATTTTTTTTTTTTTAATAAAAATATCGTGGTTTCTAAACATAATCGTGGCTTTTAAACAGAATATGTAGTGTCACAATGAAGGAGTATTCACTTATGAAAGCAAAATCATTTGTTCTAGTTAAATATTCCATTTTCCAACTTTAGTTCCTTACTCTGAGGCCTTTACCTGTACGATCTCGGGAAGAAGAGATGTACTCCAAGAGACTAACTTGCCATCTGAAACAAGCCCAAATTACTTAATTTCACAAGCATGCTTCAGACTCACAGAATTCCATATTTTATTGACAAAATCAGCTGCATAATAACAGAGTAAAGCACTATTTATTTTGCTTTATTAGTATTTAGTAAGTTATACTAAGAAAAGTACTTCAATAAATTGTCTCCTTCAGCTTCAGATAGTGTACAATAAAGATGTTATAGGTAGCCTCAAGGAACAGAATATTAACCACAACATTTGAAGGCAGATAACAACTGACATCTAAGCTACTTTCAGCAGTGCACAACCAGCACTGACTCTAGAGAGAGCAGTATTTATATGAAAACACAAAGTTAACAAAAATAAAACAAACATCAGGAATAAAAAGTGTTTATACAACGTCAACCAAACCAGGCAATAAACTAATGTGCTTTTATTTTCTATTCCAGTTCCACTTTGTAGCTAAACATGACACTGAACAAAAGGGGAAAGGATTATCTTTTTCCCCGTCACATCCAGATTGTTTTATAACAGGTCTCATACTCTGCAAGGTGACTTCAGTTAAAATATGTTTAAAAACCTGTAATAAGACAAACGGTCTGTTTAGGCTGACAAAAAAATAATAACAAAAAAAAAAACCCCAAACAACAACCCACAAAAAAGCCACCCCAAACATTATTAGTAGACTGATCTACAGATCACAAGCATCAATGAACCGGAGTCTGCACTGCTATTCTGCATTTTCTTCTCCAAAAAAAAACCCTCTCTGTAGGCAATTACTTCGGCGGCAGCCCCAACGCATGCATTTTGAGCACGTATTTAGCGGTCAAACTCATGACGGTGGCCAAAAGCAGGGACAGCCTAGCCGGGGGATACAGCGCGGGGCTCGCCTGTTACTCTCCACCGTGTAATTCACGCGTTTTCCGCGGA
>JAAGNO010001349.1:61812-95797 GCA_033439905.1 Ceryle rudis | reverse complement strand
GCCTCAGCGCCCGGGGCACACCGAGCCTGCCCCCCCCCCCTCTGCCCCTAAAACACCCAGCCTGGAAAATACCTCAGGCACAAAGAAAAAAAAAAAAAAAAAAAAAAAAAAGAATAAAAATGTTGAAGAATAGTATTTCTCTGAGGAAAGGCCAATGGGATCAGGTCCTAAATTATTATCCTCATGATATCTCATAGATCAAATACTGGAAAATGTGGGAAAATAATTATAAGATACATATACATGTTTTTAAGTTTAGAAAGTTAACATCCCATGGGGTTTTTTTTCTAAAGCAGACTGTATGAATATTGAATGCTGTAAACCAAACACAAAGCAAGAGCCTGATTTTATTTGTCATTTCTTGGTGAAGGGTAAGGAATTTTTTTAACACTGGAGTTATTTTAGTTTTAGAAAGTTAAAAACTAATGAAAAATTATTCTCTTTCTGGTGGGTCATGTACTTAATAGGCTCACAGTAGGAAGCAAACAGAGTCAAGAATATTTTTCTTCATTACTCTGAATTTGTACCATGCCTTATTTGTGAAAGAAGAGATAAGGATGCTGTAACATAGTATTTGGGGGAAAAACATAGAATCAGCTTTGTAAATAAAGACAAATGTGGAAGAAATTAATCAATGTGAAAGTAGCCTATGGAAAAATTTTATTCCTATTTTTAAAATAATTTGTAGGATAGTTGTTCAGGAAAAATACTGCATGTATAGGGATATGTGAAAAAAATATGACAATATGTTGGAATTCTTACATTTTCAGCTCATGTCAACAAAAGGTTCCTTGTTCAACTTTTTTTTTGTGTGTGCTGCCTAAAACAGACCACATCTATATTTGTATTTCTTGCTCTTGTTTTCTTAAACTCTTTGCTTGCTTTTCCCTTCATTTTAGCTTGATCTTCACATTAAAAACAAACAAACAAACAAACAAAACCCACCACAACAAACCCAATCCAAACCAAACCAAACCAAACAAAAAAAAAAATTAAAAGCGCTAATTTTTTTATACGGTTAAACTTGTTAGCCTAGACCTCAGGAATTATAAACAAATGATAAGTGCGGTACTTTATCTAGATAGACATACTCGGCTCTCCGCAAGTGCTGGCGGCGGGCGGTGGCTGCTACATTATACTGCACTGCCACCTTCCGTCGCCCAGCCCGGCCCCGGCCCCGCCGCCGCCGCCCCGCTCGGGGTGCGCTCCCCCGGCCCGGCCCCGCCGCTCCCGCCGGTAATGACCCTGCTGGAAAGCAGCTGCTCGGGAAGCACCACCGGCTTGAAGCGAAGGTGGCGATGATCCTCGGATGGTGGACCTCGGCTGCGGTCCATAAACCAAATCTCGGAGTAATTAATCGGGGGAAACGGAGTGCGATAAGGCTCGAGAGGAAAAAGCTGCCTGCGAGCTCCAAGTGCGGGAGTGTGGGGACACTCTGAGCTGCTCTCAGAATTCATCAGGAGATGAATTCATAGATCTTCACAAGCTTTCTATACTATATAATACAGCTTCTGTATTGACAACCCCTTTATAAATCATTTGTTACCAGAATCTCTGCATTACCTCTATCATGGTTTGAGCTTTTTTCTTAAAGTAATTCTTATTTGCAGGGTTTTTTCAGGTTGGCCTGAAGCTATTTATTCCCCTTAGATAGTGATACAGAAAGTCTGATCTCTCCTATTTATATTCTAACAGAATTAATGTATTTCGGGCTGTTCCCTTCCACTAAATCTAAACACCAGGCTGAAGGACAAGCATCTGGCACAATGGAAATTGTCAGAACACTGGCTGCAACTTCAACTGGTTAGTGAAGGCTTCCTTTCGATGTGCAGATCACAGAGAGCAGACTCTTTAAAAGGACGCTGTGGCGACGAGGCAGCGGCACAGCCATGCTGTTGCAGGCGATGAGGAGCCTGAATCTGCGGGAACCACTAGCAAAGAGAAACACTTCCCTGGTGCCAAACCCATTACGTGTAAGACAAAAACAACCTTTGCTGCTTTTTTTTTTTTTTTTTTTTGAGAGGAAATCCCTAAACACACCCTCCACTCCAAAATCAAGGTGGGTGATGCTTGGTCTCCTCAGGTGATGCCCCATCACTGGCAGGCTGTTCTGTGAGTGGAGGTGCTCAGTGAGACTGGGTGCTGGACAAGAAGGCTGCTCATGGGTTGATGTTGTGGCTTCCGGCTGGTGCTTCCTATGGTCTCACTCTAGGTGCTCACTGCAAGCGCAGTCCCCCTCACCAATAGCCTTTGCTATTTACTTATTGAGTCCTCCTGGCAGTGGCTCTCTGCTTTCCGGAGGCTGAGTGGAAGAAGAGAGAAAGGAGGGCTGGGGAGAAATGGGAACTCTTCTGCACAGGAGGTGGACCATGTTTCTTTCATCTTTACTAAAGGGGAAGGAGAAAGCCTCAGGAGGGTATTCCCAGGGAGGAAGTAATTCCCTTTTCTTCCACCCAGCAGGAGAGCATATCGTGCCTTCAGCTCTCTGCTCCCCAGCTCCCCAGGCCAGTGAGGTTACATGCTGCTGTCTCCAGCCACAACAACACACAGTGCCCACATGCTGGGTGGGTTTAAAGGTCCTCATGACCTCTCTGGGGCTTTGACAAGGCTTACTGCCCACAGCAGGCTCTTGTAGGATGGATCGGGGGTGAGTATGTGAGCTCCTTTGGGTGCTAGGACTGTGACGTCATCCTTATTTTCTGAGCAGGGCAAGAAAGCAACAATGTCCCTGTGCCTAAAAGTGGCAAAGACTGACAAAAAAACCCTGTTCCTCCTACCGTGGGTCCATTCCAGCATCAGGGACCCAGAGATATAGGGGATAACTGGGAATAACCTGACCCCCTCTCTTCTAGCACAGAGCGTCTGCCTAGGGCAGTAGAAGCAACACCGGTGTCAAACAGGGCTGTGAGTTAACCTCCCACATGAAGGCTTTTCTTTGCTGCTTAGAGAAACATTATTATTAGGGACTAATTTCAGATGAAAGAGCTCATGCCTGGGCAGACATTTCTCCTAGCACTAGAAAAGCCTTTAAAATAATATAAATAAATAAATAAATAATGATGGCTTCTTTGCCTGTTAGATGTCTATAACCTTACCTTGGCTACTACTGTTAGGAACCCACAATTTTTTTAACACCCAATTAAATCAGTGTAATTGGGATAGAGTTGCAATTTGTTTGCCTCCAGCTGTGACTCATAATCTGTTTAGCACCTGAGTGTTATTTCACTTTATTTTTAGTACCTAATGCCTAGTTTTGAAGGGGAGAAAGCAAACCCACCCACCAGTCTCAGGCTTTTGGGAAGGTGTAGATTACTTATCATTAATTTAAAACTGGCATTTAAATGACCATTCAGAGGTGGTTTTAATGCTGTTATTAACTTCTTTTGGGGACCTTGTAAGGGATATATTTGAAAATAGAAATGCCAACAACCTTGAACTACAGGACATGCCAATAATACATTGCCGTTTTACTACATCACTGGGAAATCTGCAAAACAAGAGGAGAGTTTCTAGCGAGGGGAAAAAGGAGAATTTTATTAAGAAACAGAAAAGGAGGAAAAAATGATCAAAATCTAGTCCTGTTTGGGCTACCAGTTCAGCCTAAAG
Source organism: Ceryle rudis (assembly GCA_033439905.1). Classification (NCBI taxonomy): domain Eukaryota; kingdom Metazoa; phylum Chordata; class Aves; order Coraciiformes; family Cerylidae; genus Ceryle; species Ceryle rudis. The sequence goes on along the minus strand of JAAGNO010001349.1, from coordinate 92,191 downwards.
TACATTTTGAAATGATGAATCAGCTGGAGAGAAAAACATATTCCAGATGTTTTCTGTTTGTCTCTGGTATTTATTTCATCATGCTTTATCCGGAGGGGTTATTCCGCAGAAATAAATGATATACCAAGTGTGATTGGTGAGGAAAAAATATTGATTGTAGCAACTTTAAAAGAGAAACTAGCACTGGGCAAATTGCTCAGGATAAACCACAAACCAGCCTGAAACTTTGTCCGCAGTCCTGATCCTTGGTTATGACTCAAACTGACCCATCCACCAGCCTTAGAAAAATCCCTCTGAATCGTGGTTGATATAAACTGTGGACAAAAATAACTGTGATGGATTGGGAAACCAGGACCACAACAGCCCTGCAGTTCTGGATTTCAGTGCTGCTGTGTTGATCGGGGGAGAAAAGGGAAACCCCCCAAGCTGAGCTGGGGCAGTGAAACACCTGTGTGAATGTGCTGTGTCCTGCTGCATGGTGGTGGATGTGGTCTCGGCTTTGCTGGAATAAACATGTTTGGAGACCAGTGCTGTAGAGCAGAGAGTGTAAGGCCAGGAGGCAACAATGTTGGGCTTGTACCAAGGAGATGGGAAGGGAGGGCACTCCTGGCATGGCCAAATCAGCATCACACGAGAGCTCAATGCCAGATCCTCCAATTCATCCTCAACCTAAAGAGGTTTCAGCTGAAATGGTAAAAGATTTACAGACATCAGGGGTGGAGTAAATCACTAAGGTAACCATATATTACTAGTAGTGCCCCCACAATTGACTTGGGAATGACAGCAGGTCCATGCCCCTCCCGACCGTCTACCTTACACAAATAACAACATCCATGACTCTTCGGGCGACTTATCTAAAGGGATGTTTATTTTTCAAAGCAAGACTGAATGTCTTAAAAAAAGAACACCACTTCATCTTAGCCATCTATCTGCACTCTCCAGGTTGAGGTTTTCTTTAAAAACAAAATAGCCAAAGTTAACTGCATGCAAGTTTAGACAAGATATTTTTGTGATGCTTAGAAGGTGGGGAACAAAAATGCTGTCACTAAATTGACGTCTCTAAAATATCTGCCAAAACAGCTCTTTAAAAAGATATTCGCACCTGTATTTAGTTCCGTCTTGTGAGGAATGTTTACTGCAGTCCGTAGATGTGGTTATGTCATGTTTCCACTGTGTTTTCATTCAGTGCTGCTCTGTATTTGTGGTTTTCTCATTTGTGACAGTCTAGTAACTGGAGCCATTTGTACCTGAGCAAATAATATCAAATCTGAATACTTTATAAATATTTACAATATTTGGTGTGTCTCCCACTCACATCAAATGCAAAGTATAAAAAGCAAAAACAAACAGAAACAAACAGAACCTGTGTTACGTTATAATAAATATTTACTGTATGTACTATTGACTAAAGAGTCCCATACAGCTATTTAGGAGGCATTGTTTCTGTCAGGCTGTTCTATATTAAAACACTCTAAATGAAGCTGTTTGAGAATAAAAATGTGCATGTTAGGGAGTGATTGATGCCTATTACTTATTTAATTTTTTTTGGCAAGAGGAAGTGGTTCTTTTTTCTCCCTGCACATGTGGGTAGTGAATTAGGTAGTAGCCTGGGACTTTCTGGCACAGCTGCAGAATTCATTGGAGCGAGATCCTGGTGCAAGACATGGGGGGAATGTGACCCTCTGGGCCCACTGGTTTTAAGCAGAGATCCTGACTGCAAACAAGCTGCACTGAAGACGGGGCAGGCGGCAGCAGAGCAGCAGCCATGTTCCCTTTGTAACAAAATCAACCTTAAAGAAGGGAAGAAAAAAAAATGTAAAGTTCATAGAATCATTTAGGCTGGAAAGACTTTTGAGTCCAGTCATTGCACTAGCACTGCCAAGTCCACCACTAAACCATATCCCTAAGCACCACATCCACACATCTTCCAAATACCTCCAGGGATGGTGACTCACCCACTTCCCTGGGCAGCCTGTTCCAATGCCTGACAATCCTTTCAGTGAAGAAATTTTTCCTAATATCCAGCCTAAACCTCCCCTGGCACTACTTGAGGCCATTTCCTCTTGTTCTGTTGCTTGTTACACAGGAGAACAGATTGACCCCCACCTCACTACAAGCTTCTTTCAGGTGCTTGTAGAAAATGATAACATCTTCCCTGAACCTCCTTTTCTTCTGGTTAAACAACCACAGTTTCCACAGCCGCTCCTCCTAAGACTCATTCTCTAGACCATTCACCAGCTCCGCTGCTCTTCTTTGGACACACTCCAGTACCTCAATGTCTTTCTTGTAATGGGAGGGCCCAAAACTGAACACAATATTTGAAGTGTGGCCTCACCAGTGCTGAGTACAGGGATACAATCTCTTCCCTAGTCCTGCTGGCTGATAGAAGCTGATAGAAGCCAGGATGCTGTTGCTCATATTCAGCCAGCTGCCAACCAACACCCTCAGGTACTTTTCTGATGTACACCTTTCCAGCCGCTCTTCTCCAAGCCTGTAGCACTGCCTGGTGTTATTATGAGCCAAGTGCAGGACCAGGCAATTGGGCTTATTGAACCTCATACCACTGACTTCAGCCCATTAATCCAGCCTGTCCAGGTCCCTCTCTAGAGCCTTCCTACACTCAAGCAGATCAACACTCCTGCCCAATTTGGTGTCATCTGCAAAGTTACTGAGGGTGCCCTTGATCCCCTTGGCCAGATCATTGATAAAGATATTCACAGGATCAGAGAAACATTGCAGAGCTGGGAGAAAGAAGCTCTTCAAACACTTTGGTTTCTCTGATCTCAAGGAATAGCTTTACCAAACCCTGGACATGGCAATCCTTAACAAACAAATGGAGACTTTCAGAGTGTCATCAGATCCCATTCAGGGAGGGACACCCTAGAGTTGCACCTGAAGGCTTGGTGTCATGAGTGACTGCTGAAGCTTCCTAAATCACTTAATTGAAGGTCTCCCTCCCCCTTTCTCTTTACATGTTTTGCCTCTGCCATTGATTTTCTCCTCTTGTTCCTCTCCCATACAGGAGCTTTTATCTGTTCTTATGACCTTGTATTATTTTTTAAGTTACCTGTCCCCAAGCACCTCTGAGCCTTTGACATATTTATTCTCACAAGACTGTATTTCATGTTTCCTTTTTTTTTTTTACCCAGACTGATACATCACAGATCACTTTAAGCTGGGGATAGAGTTTAGGAGATCTGGGTTCAATTCTAACTCGGCTATGCCCTAGCCACGACAATGGCTTCCTTTTGCTGTATCCATTCCTTGTCTGCCATATATAAATGGTCTCATATTCTGTGCACAGGTGTATCTAAACTGAGGAGCTCACTGATGCAGGGTATGATGAGGAGAGATGGGTCAGAAAAGAGTGTTGGATGAAGACATGGAGGGAAGGATCAAGGATCAAGTAGACACAATACTCTGGATGGACATGCTGCAACCAGTAAGCACTGGAAAAGCCTACAGGGGAAGAAGAAACCTTAGGAGAACTCCTGCCCTGTTAACCTGCATGCTTTGCCAGAGCATGAGAGTCCCTGTCAGACAAGGGGCTGGACCTTTAGTCTGGTTGTTCTTATATAAATGACCCTAAAAGTTCTGCTCCTTCTATAGGCTGTGTTGCACAAAACTGCATATGCACTTAATGATGCAGGATTTCCAGGACTATTCCTTTACCCAACTCCTCAACCTTTTCAAGTTGACTGAAATCCCAATTCCTGAAGCATGAGCTGCTACCAGGTACTCTCGGTGTCATTGTATTGAAATGTTTGAGTAAAAGAACACTACTTTAGAAAAACAAATAAATTAGCTCTCAGTAAAACCTTGTAAAAACACTGAGAACAGGCTTGCTGTATTTGTCAAATACACGGCAGATCCCCTGCCTGAGAACAACTTAAATCGTCAATATAGAAGTTAAAAAGCTCATTTCAATTGGAAATTCCAGCTAAATTGTTCCCAGTTAGCACCAGAAAGGAATGCTTTAGACTAAGACAAAACAGATGCAGTCTGTTAGGTTCCCATTGTACAAGCAGACTTCCCTTGCAGGGAGGTAGGTAGCTTTTCACAAAAGCCCCCCTCGACTTGTAAACAGAGATAGAGCTGGCTGCCTGTACACCAGGAGTTTTGTTTCTTCCTGGGACTCTTCCAAAGAAGACAGGGCAGGGAAGGAATAAAATCAGCCTCCCAAGCACGACCGTCCAGGAGCAGATGAACCCAGCATGCTTCAGACACTGGAAAAAACTCTCCCTGTAACAACTGGCTTGTTCCTTCGCCAGGCGCAGGCTCCAGTGGCCATTTCAAGCAATATGCCGTGAACTACCACCCGGCTGGAAAATCAGAGGCAGCTCTTGGTTATGCTGGGGCCCTCCCTGGAGCACTGGCAGTAGAAAGTGGCCCCTGAGCAAGCCTCTTGCAAAGACTGCACTGCAACCTGCCCCAGTCACCGAACGTTTTTTTCTACAAGACCTCCACGTTAGCCTTCCTCCTGGTCCCCAGATTGCCAGGCAATGCAATTACAGTCTCTTTAGCGGAGCGCATTGGGTACTGGAGGAAACAGCTGTTGTTAAAGCTCCCTTTAAATGCATGAAGTACTGGATAGAGCCACCACAGAATACAGGGAGTAGGAGGAAAAGGAAATAAAGATACTTTGCAGACTCTTCCCCCCCGTCCCCCATATTTGTCACAGTTCTGGAAAGAGGAGTTGCTTACACATGACATCATTCCAGATTAACTACTAATGAATTAATTCCTTGTGTGCATGCTCCTGTATCCCAGAACAAGAGAGTGTTATTCCAAATCTCTTAACCTAGAACATGCAGTTTTGGAGTAAGAGGTTTTAAAGTCACTAGTAAGAGCAATAGTGGTAATCTTCCATTGTAGGATGGGGCAATATATGTTTAGTCTGGTTTAAACCATTTGGCATAATGCACTTTGTCTCTTACTCACTCCTTGAATGCATGCTGTTGTGCCCACTTAGGGTACAGCCAAGAGAACCCTAGATGGATGCCATCTGCTTTACACTAGTAGGAACATTTTTCCCTCACCTTCTGCAGATTATTTCCTGTCTCAAGTGGAAATACTTATGAGTCTCCAGAAGCTAATAACAGCTTCTTTTTGTTACTACACCTTGTATATTGTGTCCATTCTGAGTGTTAAGGTATATGTCACCTTGTGTTAGAGTGAGTGTCCTCACTGCCCCCTGTGCTCAAGACTGGTCCCTTTACCCCCTGTCACAGCCACCACCAGTGGGGTTGCAGCAGGGATTAGTGCATGCCTCCAGAAAGATTCATTAGATCAATAAATGCCATTGTCAATGGAAACTAAAACCAGGTCTCTTCTACAGTCTCCATGTCCAGAACATTGGTAGCTCACTGGTAAAAAGTCTTTGGTGTCACTCGCCCAAGGTAAACTGCCACTTCCCTGCACTGTGTGGAATCTCCAGGGCACATGGAGAGCCTTCTCTTGTCCCCAGAGCATATGGCTCAGCCAGAAGCATTGTACTAGGCATTGGCACATTCACCAGCAGCATGTGTTATCACATGGATAAAGTGTCCTGTTCTGTAGAAGCGGAGACATGTGTCATTCATGACACAGCCAGTGACAGCCATCAGGTGTTGGTGGGGCTGGATCTGTTCTGGGACCAGGCAGCAGAGGACGGAGAGTGGGTACCAGCAAGCTGTGATCTGTCTGCCTTGAACAAAGTGAACATGCTGGTTTGTGCAGAAGGAGCCAGGAGAGGAAAAAAATGAACAAACTTAGAAGCTGAGGGGTGCTGAGGAAGAATACATGTAAAAGTGAGTCATGGTGAGGTTTATAGCAGCTGAGAGAGACTCTCAAGAATGCCAAGAGGTCCTAAAGGACCACAGCAGCTCAGAGTAACCCATGTCTGCAGCAATGGCAGGGTGGGGAGCAGGAGAGCAGGGCCAGACCTGCTCCAAAGTGGGGTGACTCTGGTGCCAAAAGGCTCCTAGATCACTGCCAAGGGCCAAGGGAGATATTGCCTCTATCATTATAATGTAAAATAATTCTTAAGCCAAGAAAATAATACCACGTGAGGACTAGTAGTGCCAAGGCCATAGTGATGCCTTTTGGGGCTCTCCTGGTGGGTAATGGACTCTGTACCTGATGCATTCACATTGCATCAGTAGGCACCAGTGCAAACAATGTAAGCAAATAGAAAATATAAATCCCAACTAGAACGTAATACATTTAAATATGGTTTGGGATATATAGTGTTGGAAGATTTGGGGTCATATAAACTCCTAAAGCCCTACTGAAAGAAAAGATCCATTGTTCAAAAAGTATCTTAGGACTGTCCCCTCCTGCTCCTTCACCCCATTGTTTTTACAGAGGAAGTGATTCCAGAAGCTATAAAAATGTGTCACTTTTGTGAAATGGATTACTTCCTATCTTGTGGCACAAAAACTGTCTGACCCCACTGACAGGCAAAACACACTTTACAGTAGTGGTAAGTGGCTGAGCCCAGAAGGTAGTCAGAAAAGCCTGGATTAGGTCACAGTTATTGCAGGAAGGAGTGACGGGGCCTGATCCATGGTGCTTTAGGCAGGTGGAAGTCCCATTTGAAAAATATTTAGGCAAATTTGTATTTTGCAAATGTTTTTTCAAAGATGTAGGCTTACAGTAAACTGGCAGCACTGTAGGTCACATTTACAGGGTGTTCAGCAAGCCTTGAGCCACACAGTCCCTCAGAGAAAGCAGGCTGCAGCTGAGCCAAGCCCAGAAAGGGCAGAGAAGAGCCTCCCATTAACCATGGACTCCAATACAGTCTGAAAATGATGCAGGACTAGAAACAGTATGGGATGCCCTAGCCTGCGGGTGCACTCTAAGCCTACTGTAGATCTCAGCTACTGTTTTCAAATGTTGCTGCTGTTCTTTTCTGTGGTCACTATGCACTTTCATTTTGTTGCTTTAAAACACCCTAGGTTAAAAAAAAAAGAAGTGAGTTCTAATGAGCATTGTGGAGTTATTTGAGCTGCAGAAAGGACAAGTAATAAAGCATTCATTTGCTTTGCAAGCAGGAAATTAATTGTGCATGTGCATGTGTGTGGATAAATTCTTCTTCTGCTGTCTTTGTCTAGTGCTGTTGCAGTTTGCATTTAAACATATGTGAGTTGTATACTACTGTTGCAGCAGAGAAATGCCAGAAAAATCCTATACCTGCATCCACTTGCATAGTGGATCATGATTACCATATACGAATAAGTATTCTTCTGAAGGTATATATTTTTAAAGATGTGTTTAAAGGGATAGCAAAATTTCTAAATATCTTTTAATGTGTTTGAAGTAGTATGCTGTTTTGGAAGACTTGGGGCTCCATAAAACCCAAAGCCTTTTTGAAATGTGAGTTGTTTGAAAAATATGCGAGGATTGCCATCTCCATCCCTTACCTGTTCTTCAACCCTGTTCTTTTTTGCAGAAGAAGTAATTTCAGAAGACATAAAAATGTGTAGGATATTGAACATTATGTAAAAGACAGTGGGCAGGGCAGAAGTAGGATGAATGTCCCCTGTTGCCATTACTGCCGAGAGAACAAGCAATTCCCTTCAGCCAGGGTGCAGTTTCAAGGGGGGAAGCCGTTTCCAGAGGTTCTGCAAACATTTTCGCTTCTTTGCAGACATGTTCATTTGCTCAGAACATGCTTGCAGGCCTATTTATTGATTAGGTCATTAATCCCATCTTGAAATAAAAATCACTTAACTGTCAAAATTCACATGATAATTTTATTATGGAGCTCTGCAACTAAAAGGTTTCTCTTCTTCTGGTATCTGTCTGTCTGGAAGATGAACCATTTCTCATCCCAGTGATAAACTGCAGTGACCCACGATTTCACAAGTGGCCTTGTCTCAGAGTCATTCCTAAGGAGCTGTGCCCTGGGTTTTAGCTCTCCGCATCCCTCCTGGCCCTGTATGTAACTTGTTGGACCATATATGCATGAAAAACTAAAGCAGTGACATTGTCATGTGGCAGCATCTTTAATCACTTTGCAGAGCTGTGGAGGTCCTGCCCTGCAAGGTGGCATCTCTGGTACTTGGGCTGATGGTGCCCCAAGCTGTCCAACTCAGTCTCTATCACTGGGCCCTTCCCTTTGCCTCTCCTCTAGAGAATCAGGATGCTGACAACATTTTCTCATTCATTCCCATTGCCAGCTCAGAGCAGAGAGCAACCAAAATGAACAGCTATGCTGTGGATGTCTCACTCCTTAACAGCTCTTTTCTCTCTGTCTTTTCTACAGAACTGTGTTTCCTAAACCTTTATCCCTTGAGACGCCCAGCTGAGCTCCCCCTATAAGTGTTTAAATCCCCTGCTGTCAGCTTGAGCCCTGCTGATTATGTGGGTCGCAGAGAGCCTGCAAAAACTGAGTGCTCTTAGAGTCTCTTTCCCTTTGCACCTTCCCTTCCCTTCTCTTCCCTCCTTCCTATTTCCCACTGCATCTTGCCCCTTTTGTCTCCATTTAAACAAAATCTGGTTCACACAGGGCATGCAAGGGAGGGTTCCCTGAGGGTTTGTTGCATTGACTGGCTGTGATGCATCATCCTTTAGCCGAAAAAATTCACTATGTCCTGCCTTGCCTTGCCTTCCTCCCATCTCCTGTCTCCCATCCCCTTCTCCTTCCTTTGTTTCTCACTCTTTTCTTTTTTCTGCCATCCCAAGGTGGCTCCTGCCCACTGGAGCAGTGTATGCATATGAAGCCCTGTGCGCAGCTGTGTCCCTGACATACTTTTGCACAACATCCGACAGCGTGTGAGAGGTTAACTTACAGTGGCATGTACAGTATGTGGCCCAGATGTTCCTGCCATCCCCTGAACTTTCTCATGTGATTTGTTCCATTGCTGATAAAGGTTATGGACTTGAGATAGGGAAGAAGTGAAGTAATGGATGAGAGGTGAAACAAAGGCTAACCCTGACCCTCGTGAGCTCATCTTACACTCCTGCGTGTTCCTGTTTGAGAACCGGGGATGGGTGAGGGGATGTTTGGAGACAGTGGCTAAACTCTTCTCTGGAGGGGGATGTCTTCCACTTTAGAGAAAGAGAAGAGGATTTCTCTGAGTGAAAGTCTCAGTTTCTTCCCAGACCACCTCTCCAGCTGTCCTTTGAGCACCATCCTTGCCTGGGCAGCAGAAAGGGGAACTTTGTGCTTCCCAGATCTCTGCTTTCATGTGCTCATGAACATCTTAGCTGGTATATTTATAGGGAAAATCCCGTCCAGCCTCCAAGAATTCATGTTGCCAAGCTTTAGCACGTCTGAAGAGATTGCTCTTTTTTAATAAGCTCACCATTTGGCCCAAGTGTAGGGAAGAGGAAGAGAGGGTTAACAACAATATTGAAAAAGGCATATCTCTAGAACAGAAACCTTCCCTACAAATACCAAAGCAATGAGGTAAAAAAAAAAAGAGTTTTTCAATAAAATGCTTGTAAGATTTAACAGGGGCAAAAATAATGTATTTTCCTGTAAACTTGCTCTAAAAAAAGGACCAGTATGTCTTGGCAGAAATTTCCAGTATATATTTTTCCTGAAGCAACTGTTTTGCATGGGAAAAAAAAAATATCAACCCAAGCTGTTAAAGTCTGATCAAGCAGGTTATAAGCATCCAAACCAGGTCTTGTATGAGAAAGTATCATGCAAGCTTAGCAATAGGTGTTGTTAACAGTGCCAGCTATAATACACACACACAGAGTTCAGCATGTATCTCCAGGAAGGTTTTTATGATGGATCAAATATACTTTCCTTGAGAAGTTCCCTTCCAAGTCATGTGCTATTGCTGTGCAGGGCATAGAAATCTCATCTGGCCTTGCTGCATTCAGCAAGTCAGGGCTAACAATGGGAACCGTGTTCGTCCCGAGGAGGCCGCGGCGTTCGCAGGGAAGCTGGGCTCACTGCACAATGTCAGACACATTTTATGGGCTACATTTTTCAAAACACTGCAGGCGGAAAGAGGGAGCATTATCTACTAAATACTCCAGGGAGAGCCTTTATGGATTTCTCAAGGGGTCTCAGAACTGCTGATCTGAAAAGATGCTAACATTTCATTGTGTGCTTTGCTTTGCCTGATTTGCATGGCTGAAAGAGGGGGTAAGAAAATGGACTCTGTGTCAGAACCTGAGACAATAGACAACGGCAGGAAACAGCCTGGAGTTTGTAGGAAAAAAATTTCCCTCTGTTTTATCTTTGTCAGGATAGAGTTTGGCCTGGGGACTGTAGGATTATGTCTGAGGGTCAAGCCAAGAGGTTTCCACCTCTGTTCTGGGTGACTGGGTGAGTGAGAAGGAAAACTTATATCAAACTTGCTGGATTTCTGGCATGTGTAAAAGCCCTGACAAACATTTTTAATAGGTTATCCTCCTAATTCTCCCACAAATGACATATTGGTGACTTCATTTGGACTTGGTCTACTTAAAGCTAAGCCAAGCCAGTATTTTTTAGCCTGCATGTTGGATGTTATGGTGTGTTGGTTCAGGGAAGCAAATACAAGCTACTTGGCTTGCCAGAAACAGAGTACCATGTAGCAAGTGTAAAGAAGCATGTTCCTTATGCAGCTCAGCACCCTGATTTAGAGGGACTGCTGGAGGACTAACATACCTCTTCTCCAGGCCTGTTTCCACCTGTGGCTTGCAGAGTGCATTAATAGTTAGGAAGGTTTCTTAGAAAGGTTTTTACTAGTGAGGACAACCATTTGGTAGCCAGCACTGGATCCCTTTGACAACCTTCTTCCTAAGAGCCTCCCCTCTCTATTTAATTGATTGTAAGGCCCTGCCTGTTTTTGTTTAACCTAATCCTGAGCAAACAGGTACACAAGTTTTGGAAAGGCATTCCCTGATGAAAAGATAAGGAAGAGACAAGCAGATGACAAGCCTCCTTGATAAGCATACAGCAAAAGACTTGCCAGTGATAAGAAATCTGTGGGCAAAAATGCTGAGCAGAAGTCAGGTCTGGGGTGCAGGAAAGGTGGATCTCTTTTACTTAAGTCATTTCTCTGTTCTCCTTCCTTTCATGAAAAAATGGAAAATAATGCTATAACTGTATTTAGTAGAGTGCTTTGAGACCATGAAGAAAATGCAGTGATGGGTGCCAGTACAGGAAGGTTATAAACATTAACAGTGAGCTTTGCAAAGGAATCTGGGGATAATTAGGCAGACAGACTTCAGTGGGATTTGGGCACCTGTCATGTTTTCCATACTCAAGGGAAAATTTTTTTCTTTAGAAGAGGGAAAAAATGAAACAGCTCAAATTGTACCAAAAAAAAAAAAAAAAAAAAAAAAAAAAAAAAATTCAGTCCAAGGACAAAATAAACTACGTAGCATAAAGACAGGAACAATGGGATTCTGAACAGTCCAGGAGGGAATATAATATATGAGAAAAATATATAAGCAATTACATTACTTCACTGATCCTAATATTTAAGTGTAGTTTTAATCATTATCAGTTGATTAATTGGAAATATGACTAAAATCACAAAGTAGATCTCAGGGAGAAGACCCCTGAGTAGGGGAAGAACATGGCTTTAGGGACTGACTTTTATGGCACTGCTGGGTGAGTATTGCATGGGGTCTTACCGTTAACTTGGATGCAGTTGAAATGGACCAGGTGCCACACCACAGTCTGGATCTGGCCTGAACATTCATCCCATGAATGAAACCAACTCTTCTTCAGAAGAGATGGGGATCAGTGAAGCTGCTGCTGTATCCACAGCCTCACCATGCTGCCAGAGTAATGCATGCCACCCCATGCCTGGGGTTAGAGATGGAGGTTGATTTCGCTGAGTCAACACAACCCACGGGAGTCCTCACACTGGAATCCAACCCGTGGGAGTGTGGAGGCTGGGCAAGTCTGTAGGACACCTCCTTCCTTCCTGATAGGCAATTTAGAGCTTTGTAAGAGCATCCAAAATTCACATGGCTTCCCTGTACTGAGCCCAGACACCAGCCTTTGTGAGGTTTGCACTTTGCTGATTTAAACCTGCCCACCTGCTGATGCTCTGAACCTCCTTCTGTAAAGAGGAATGAAAAGTACCATTTCACTTAAGTCTGCTTCCATGAAGGCAAAATAGGAATTGTTTCATCTTCAGCATTTCATTAAGTCTCATAAGAATTACATAAAACTCCCTCTCGCTTACTTTCCAAGGAGAAATCCTTTGCCTTTGTGTGTTTATACTTGCAATGGATGCAGCCCTAAAAATGAGCTTGGATTTATTATTCATTATGTTTATAATGGCACAGATGTGTGCAGAACTGAGCAATGGGGAGCAGCAAATCAGCCAAAACTCTTCTCATTCCTGCTCTTTCTGTAACATTTTCTACCTCATTGGGGAATTTAAGCTGTTACAGAGTCTCTGCACAAGAACTGGCAGACTAGAGAGACAAGAAGTAAAGTTAGGTTGTGAGATGTCTACGTAGGTCATTATCTTCTTTGAGGAAAATACTGGAATAAGAGAATTCAGAATTTAATTTATATTTGACTAATATATGATCTGTAGATTATACCAGAGCCTTAACTTTAGTTTGGTCTCTGGACTTCTTCTTTAGACAAAATATTTAAGTAAACATCCTCTCATTTTCCCCCAGAACACAAAGACATGAAATAGAACTTTGGGATTTTTTTTTATTTTTTTTTTTTCTTTTTCTATTACAATATCCTGTATTGTTACCATGCTTATTAATAATCTGCTTAAAATTTTTGCTATCCCCATGAATCCTGAATTGTGAGAGAGCCCTACATGGAGACCAACACTTCATTTTTAAATACAAAACCCAGATATGTTTAAACCCTTCCTCCTCCCTGGAAGCCGAGAACATGCCTTGACTGTGGAGCAGGAGGTATTTTATTTCAGCAATTCTTAAATGGAGAAACACCCAACTGATTCAGTAGCAGAAGTGTGAAATCATTTACACAGAGGACAGCCAACTGAGGCCATAATACCGCTGCTCCTGGAGTGTCCGTGCCTGAAAACAAGCCCAGCTTGTCATTTATAATCATTTTCTACCCTCTCAATAGGCAAACAACGCATTTGTCAAAATCTTATGCTGATGCTTTCAGATTTAGTTCATTAGCTCTCATTGTGTTGGTGGGGATGGATCACTTCGAACCAACACCAAACAGCCTCCTTATTTTATATTAATTGTGTGTCAGCAGTAACAGGGAAAATGTGTCTTTTCCTCTCATTGCATTATCTAGTTTCAGGGCATATTATCAGTTCCAGACACCAGAAGTAAAACCTCTATCTCAACTCTACTTATGTGTTTGTACTGAGATCCAGTGGATTTGTTTGGTTTAAAGACAGTTCTGGATTCCATCTCTAAACTTTTTTCTTTGGCCTAATTCTAGAAAAGCCAGAGATCCTATACTTCATGGGCTAACTTACTCTAGACACAGCCAATGCAGTAATCTCTGGAGGAGAACAGTCCTGAATTTATTGGCTGCTCTCCTCCCTTAGGAAGGATTTTCCATTGTCTTAGAACTTGTCCACACTGGGAATTCAGTGCTGGGTTTAGCTGCAAAACTCTAGTTTACGTACAATTTCACTTATCCCACCACATTTCCAGTAACATGCTGTCAGCTTTGGAAGCGGGGAGGACAGATCCATTCCTAGACTGTGCTGTGCTGATACAAATAGGGGTGTGTTTCAGCTTCAGTAGAAGTGATGTGTTATTAACAGACCCTAAAGAAGGAGTCTTTAGATCAAGACATAAGTGGGGAAAGCGGTGGTGGCATTTACACACAAGAAGGAAAACAGACTGTATTTTCCTGTGTTTCAATTTTTCCAGGTGCTGACACACTCCTAAATCTCTGACTTGTACTCAACCTTTTCTTAGTTTAATTACCCTAAATAAGCTGGCACACTGGGTCCCTTTCGCCATCTCACATCACAGCTGGAGTTACAATTGCAAGTGATAACATTTGTGAGATCCCACTGTCATACAGAGGAGATCTGTGGACAGGGCATCCTCTCAGAGGGCCTGGTATTATTGAAAATAAATTTGTATGGTAAGTCTACAGAAAAAAATACTAGTTCTCTTTGCTAAGTCTTAAAAAAAATTATTAAAAAATAAAGACTTACTCCAGTGATAGATAGCTCGAGGTCTCTGAAGCTAACATGTTTAACAAGGTCTATTAAAAAAGTCACTTTGCATATCAACTATCATATTTCTAATGCATGCACTGCTAAAGGCAATATTAGCTTTTGTGACATGTTGTTGTAACAAAGTGCTGTTCAAGGATGTATCATCTCTTCTGCACACTCAGTAAGGAGGATGGATTATTTGTCAGGCAAAGATCTATCTGGAGGCCTTAGGTATGACTGAGGGAACCTTCTGGTCAGCAAATGCAGCAATCTACCCTTCCCATACACAAAATAATCCTTCAGGGAAAGGTTTACAAACGTTGGAATCACGGCAATTAACAAAAGCAAGATTCTGACTTTGTAGGACAGATGAGAATATCTTGGGTACTTACCAAAGTTATGATTGCTTCTATTTTATTCGCTGACAAGTTCAATCCTACTCTATTTTTTTGTGGGAAGAGGATGTTTCATAGTTTAGAAGACATATATGAAAGTTTAGAGGGATATTCTATGACTTGAAAAATACATAGTTGCCAATCCAGCAACTGTTGAAAGCATTTTGTCATGTGGTTACCTATTAAGGATTCATGGCTTGTATTTCTTCTCTCTGATGCACAGGAAACAGAAGTTTCTACTTAACTTTGTTCCGTGATGCCCTGGTCATCTTCCAAAGCAGCCACAGTTAATTTACAAACCAGCAATGTACGTGAGGAGCTGGAGTGATGCCTTCCACCGTGCCTGGCCCTACATCAGTCAGTAATGAAACTCTAGATGACTTCTGTGACCAAACTTTGTCATGTCCATGGAGCAATGGAAACTCTAGATGTGAAAATAATTTATATTATCATTAGATAGCTCACACCTCGTAGCTGCAGAGTGTAACCGCCACCACTCCTCTCACAACTGAAAGAAGTCAGTTGTCAACCAGTTGGTGAAAACAACAGAAATTCAGATAAAACATAGATCTTTTGCTGCTGCACAAGTATTTGAATCAGGGGGTGAAAAATTCACTGCCAACAGTTTAGTGTAGGGGAGCATGTCCATATTGGAGAATGAGACAGAAAGAAACCCTGTAGTGCTGATACCTTTGCCTGCTAATGACACAAATAACAAGAGTTTTCAGGCCAGATGCTGACGGAAAAGACTTGTTTTTGAGCTCATGAGCTACCCTCTGTTCTTTTAATACCCCACCTGTTTAGAGGACTGGGATTTTAAGTGTTCCTTAAAACTTTGTTGGTCCTTCCTCCTCCCAAAGAAAAAATTATAGGGAATTTTGCCTAGCCATTCAGATCAGAAGTGATAAAAAATGACATGCTGGTGGTGTGAACTGTACGTGTTTCTACAGATAACATCGACAGTGTAGTTTTACCCAGGATGACCATTCCTGTATCTGATGCTGCAGTTCTCATATAAGCCAAGATGACACTGGCTTTCATTGGTCTTCTTACTAAAATTTTTTGCTTCGGTGCAAATTTTGCTTGGGAGAAGACATCACTGCCAGTCCTTGTAAGTAAGAGGAAATCCCATGGATCCTGCTTTATAGTTTGTGTTTAATGTACACATTAAACATGAGAAAAATCTCTCCTCTAGTCTACCTATGTATACATAGTATCTTCACACTACAGTCCTGGAAGATTTACAATTAGACAAAAGATATATTTTCTTAGTGGAAATGAGCTAAGGCTATAAACAAAAACAAAAACAAAACAAAACAAAAAAAAAAACCAAAACAAAACAAAAAACAAAGCTTTTATTAGAGAAGGATACATCTAGCAAGAAGTCTGGGAAATACTGATTTAATCTACTGTTCTGGAGGGATATTGCCAAATCTTGGATGGAGTGAAATTCATGCTGTTTTAATTCTCTGTTAAAAAATGCACATGCAGTAGCAGGAGTAGAGCAATTATCCAATCTAGCCAAGAGCCAGGTTTAGTTGAATGAACCCTTCAGAGTTCTCAGTTTGCCCAGCAAATGGCCAAAGATATGATAAGCTTATCAGTAAGTATAACTGAGGGCATGCACACTTCTTATATAACTGAGGGCATGCACACTTCTTAAAACTACATTTTTTGGCTTAAAATCTCACAAAACCAGGATTTTCTTGTGAGATTTGATCTGCTTCCCACTTCAGACTAAGTCAGCAAGATGACAGAGAAGCAGTTTGTTTGGGCTGTAGTGGTGTTCCTCATCTCCGCAGAGGTGCTCAAAGTATTTTGTCCATTATGAGAAGTGTCCAAAACTTTTGTGCGCTGAGCATCCCGCAGCAGTTTTATAATAGAGGATGATGTCTTTCTATTTAGGGAAAAGAAGGTGCTTAAGGTGTTCAGGTATTGAGAAACACAAACTCCAAGCCCTGGAACAGCATCATTCATGTACCACATCGTTACAATTTTATTTCTACAGTCTGAAATCTTTATATCCCAAAAAAAGAACTCATGACTTACTCAAGATAAAGTTCATTTATCATAGATGGGAGAAATTACTAATTCTGATCTCACTGATCAGAAAACACCCCATTACTAGAGATACAGAGTTCAACTGTTGAGTGAAAGACTCATGACTGAAGAAAACTTCAGGCTTTCTCTGGCTGAAACTTCACATAATTCATGGCCAGCAACTAACCAAACCCGTTAAGGGCTGATGTTGAGTTCAATGACAGCCATGCAGGCTCTTCTCCATGTGGACTGCCTTTTTGTAATGTATAGCCTCAGCACAACGCCATTCTGTTCCATGACTGAAGCTCCGAAGAGTGGTTACTGTGCATATACTTGTAACAATAAAAATGCCAAAGCAAGAATTAATCAGAAAACAGAAAAGATTGATATGAGATCTACTGCCTTTGTATTTGTCCCAAACTAATCAATTGCTGTCAGCTCTAGCAATATCAGTCCCTTGTATTCCCCATGTGATGGCGATCTTGGAAATGGCTGGAATTGTTAAGTTTTGTCAATACTTGAAAATTTGAAATGCTAAAAATGTCAGTTACATTTATTGCATTTTCTCTTCATTTTTCAGCCAGCTGAAATAATTGCTAGCCATTCCTGAACAGTGGAGGGGAAATATTTTTGTTTCCCTTCCTCCATGCCCTGTTAAACTGGTTCCAGAGGATCAAGTTTGTTCAGAGCGGAACAGAAAATTGATTACCTTCTTATATTGGATTTAAGATGATCATTGTTTATGTATTTCAGAAAGGAAGAGAGCATGCAACAATAATCAACCTAGAAGAGTTCACTGTGATGATCTTCTCTGTTCCTCACTGATCTATTTGCCATTGCAAACAGAACACATAGATCAGAAAACCATCTGACTTATGTTTAGAAATTATTATTGACAAAAATGAAACAGAAACTTTGCTGATTGTTTAAAATTTATACCTGGCTTTAATCTGAAGTCACTGAACCGTGAGTGTTACCCTCTCTTGCAGTACAACCCCTGGCCTGTCAGTCTCAAGCTCACTTGAGAGAAAAGAAGGGGAGCTCTTAAAAAATTAGTTACAGGTTTTAACACCTTAAAATACACCCAGATCAGCATGAACATGAGGTGTTTTTTTTTTTCCTTTTTAAAACCAATCACCAGATTTCTACAGTTATCCAGACAACAGCCCATTATATGGTGAATACTCAATAGTCCTTATGAGAGCTACACAAAAGGCTGATCTTTTCTAAGGCTTGTAAGAATTTATCATCACTGTCATCCTTAAATTTAGTCTTCTATTGGAATTTCCTCCTTGTTTGACAACTGCTTTTTCCTTCCATCTATCACAATTTAGGGTGACCAATCAGGTTAGTCACAAACCCTTCAGAAATATACCCTCCAGGGCACTTTTTATTTTAGCTTGGGGAGGAAAGCATTTCAATTTACAACATGTAACAGAAATCTCTATGCAATAGCCATGAGGGTTTCTCTTTAGCTCAGATTTGCATATGCAAATTATCCAACCATCAGTTCAGTTCTCCCTTTATACAGATGGATGACATTTAAGGAAATGAGAATGATCTGCAGATTGGAGAAAGAGAAGGCAGTTCAGGGTATCTGTCTCTGCTTTGCTACAGCATCATTGCATGACCTGTAGCACTATGAAGTGGATATAATAAGCTAGGCATTAATAGTCACTAATTAGTTGGTCTGTAAGACAGATGAAACAATTATTATCAAGTTTGTTAAAAAGTAGACAATTTCAGAGCTACTGTTCATTGCAGGAAAGCAATGAAACTGCAAAGAACATTCATTTCACTTTGAGACAATACAAATGTAAAGGATGCTTCCTTCTATAGTACCTGGGAATCTGGGGATCACTGAACTATACAAAAGGGGATCTCTGACCCAGTTCCTGACAAATGTTTGTCTAATCCATAAATTCCTAACTTCCAGTCTGCAGACTTTTGCATTCTTGTGGAGCACATTTGGGGGGCTGTCTCAGGCAGATCTAACCCGTAGAAATCCTGTTAGCACTGGGCTGAACCAGTGGTGTGTGAAGCCCTTTCGGGAGTAATGCTAAGAGTTCAGAAACTGGAAAAGGCTACAAATTAGTTGTGTAACCTGTGCTTAAAGACTGTCAATGATATAAAATTTTGCAAACTCCCAAGATAATGCAGTCCTGGTCTTTGCTGTTCTAACAGATAAAATACTTTTCCTAATGTCTAACCTTCACTTGAGGCTCATTATTTCTTGTCCTGCCCTTGGTGGCCGTGAGGAATATCATGTTCCTTTTCTCTTTGCAGATCTCTTTTACATATAAGAAGAGTGAGCACCAAGAAATTGCTCTACAAATACATTTATCATAAGATGAAAAGGGAAAGGTAGCACCAGATGATACCAAGGGGGTGAAGTGTTTAAAGCTTTTATTGTATCAGTGTTCATTTAAAAGATCAGTTGAGAGCAGGAAACTAACAGGATTGGAAATTGAATTGAAAATGGATAGGAGTTCAGCACAGAATAAGGAGAGAAGTGAGAAAACTAGATAAGCTTCATGTTTTATAATTGGCTGAACCTGATGAACTTCATCCTAGAACATTCTGAAAGTGGACTGAAATGATCTTAGATACCTGTGGTTATCTTTGAGAAGCCAGGAAAAGCTAAGCAAGACACCAGAAAACTGGGAAAGGGCAAAAGTGGTACCTGTCTTCATACTGAGAAAGGGAAAACAGAGGAACATGGAAATTTCATACCAGCTTGTCTGTATTTTCAGCTCCAGGAAATATCAGTCAATTGATTTGTTTGGAAGCACCTGGGAAAAAGAAAGGAATAAGAGCCAGTGTGGGTTTGTCAAGAAAAAAATCATGCAATCTTATTTCCTTTAACACAGGACTGGTGGACATAAAGTAAAGTTTGATTTTGTTTAGGAATTGACTATAGCTTATAAGGTGATAGACCCTAAACTGAAGAAAGAATGATTCAGAATAAGCCGATAAGAAAATATTTTAGTAGTGACTCTCATGAAATAGTAAGCCAGGTTGCTCTGGGAGCTTGTAGACTGTGCATCAGTGGAGATCGCTATGAACAGCTAAAAGCAATATCTATCAGTAGTGATTTAGATATTGCTGAGATTGTTTCAGGGGAGAGGAATGGATTGGACGACATCCAAAGATCCCTTTTTGCCTTATTTTTTTGTGGCTGTCTCCCTTAAACCTCCTCTGCACTAGATTGAATGAGCCTCATTCTTTCTGTCTCTCCTGATATCCTGATATCTTCTGTTTCTGAGGTCTCTGATCACTCCTTTTTGTCTCTCCTAAATGCTTTACAATTTCCACGCTTCTTTTTCTCAGTGTGATATCAAGAATTATCAGGTAGATGCTCTCAAATCCCTGGCATGTGTGAGAATGAGGGGAAGGAATGCAGGCTCTTCTGCACAGATGGTTCTGCCAGCAAAACACCCAGCTCATCTCCAGAGCAAAACCTACCACAACCTAACAATTAATAAAAGTGGATTTTTTTTTTTTTTTTTGGTCGTATCTCCTTGTTAGTTCATATAAAGCCACTCCTTCATTTCCTGCTTACCAGCTGAGGAAGAGATGTTTGAATATTCCAGTACTTCTGGTGATCTCTCATTCTCAGAAATTTTGTATTTTAAGAAAATGTCAGCATTCCTCTCTGCCCCAATTGCCTGCTTTTTCAGCCTGAAGTGAAAGGCATCTCAGCAATAATAAAGCTAAAAAAATAAAGACGGCATGAATTACTATATTCTTCTCGTGGTACAATAATGGAGAAAGGTCCCCATGTTAGGCAGGGGGAATGCATGTCACTGTTTCAATACTTTAGAATCAGAAGTGATTCACTGCACAGAGCAAAATAGCAGCTGTGTTCAGATCTCAGCCATTCAGTGGAGATAAAGAATAGTTTTCACTCATAAAACCAAGTATGTGTCTTTATTCTGTCATGGAATAATGATGCACCTTGGGCCTGATCCAAAGCTCCTTGAAATCCGGAGAAAGACTCACGTTGGCCTCTGTGCACCCTTAACCATAGAGGAAAATCTTTCCTAGTGGGAAGAGCTTCTCCTTTCTCTTTTTTAGTCTCCACACTGGAATCCCACACCACTGCTGGCCTGCCCTATAAATAAAGACCACCGACAAATAAAATCTACAAGGCTGGCAAAAGGCTGGCAAAAAGGCTGGCAGCTCTCTGCCATGCCATCCCTGCAGGAGGTGACAAGTCCCCTAGCAGCTCATGGCCTCAGGGCCACCCACCTGCAGCAGCTCCACACACACAGCTGCATGGGGGAAAATACAGACACTGTTCTGCAGCTTGCTGATCTACCATGAAACAGGAGCATCTCTTGGAGGGGCAGTTTTTAATCACTATCGTCAGCCTGTTCTAGAGGAAAATGGCAAGAGCAGCAGAGAGGGCAGGATTGCCTCTTTTGGGGTGGATTGACCTAAAATCCATCCTGAGACTGCACATGTAGTCTGTGTTGAGATTAAAACAAAATCACCCGAATTGCCTTGAAAATCCCAAATCATAATATCAGAAACCTGTGTTATTTATTGGCACAGAATTATCAGTGGGAGACCAAGGGTCTGTGACAGACCTTACTTGTAATATACTGCAAGAAACTTCTCCCTCAGATTTTCTCTAAAAACAAAACAAAACATAACAACAACAACAAAAACAGGAAAAAACCCAGACCAAAACAAAACAAAAAACTAAAGCAAACTGCTCTGCTTGTCTAAGTGAAGAATTAAAAAATGCTGCTTAGATCATTTAAAGAAAAGAGTTTATTTCACACTTTTCTGTTAGGGAGAAAAGACACCCTATCCCACTAAAACTCTTTGAAAATTCATAGAGGCATTTCCAATTGCAGTCCTAGATGGCCCGCTAGAGGAAGACCTCCAAAATGTTTTAGAGCAATAGCCTTGTGTCTGCACTACAACACACACTTGGCTTTTATTTTTCCCCTCTTTTTTTTTTTTTCTTTAACTATCCTCTTGCCGAAAAGTCATAGGAAAAAAAGAAAAGGCAAGACATGAAGAAACTGTAACATCAGTCTTCTCTCCCCCAACTCTACAGAGAGCCATCTCACCAGATAAAGAACAGCCCTGGAAGGATTCTGAACTCTTCTTCTGCTAGAAGCATTTGAAAAAAAAATTTGGGCTCTTGCAGAACAGGGCGCCTTTTCTGAATAGGTCTCTGGGCTGTGAAAGACAATTGATATTCTTCTTTTTGCCTCTTACCCACAAAGCAGTAGTTTATAAAGGCAGAGAAACAGAGGCAAGGATCAGGTCTGAAAGGGAATGCTAAATATTTCACTTTTCTGCTAGCTGGGAAAATCAAATATTACACCACTCACCATCCAGAAGGTTGCTTCTGGGTCTCCCTTGTTGTCTTGGGTTTTAGATTACATTGCATGTTATAAGGTTTGTGGCAAGGAGGCGATAAAATTATGGGAAAACTTGATCTGGAAGTGACCTGAAACAAATACTGAGGAGGGACGTTGGTCTTATAGCTGAGACATAATGTCAGATTTGCCCTAGTGATTTTTCAGGTGATGGGCACCCCACTCCTTTCCCTGACTGTTGGGATACACAAACAGAAGGTAGCCAAAGATGTCCAATGCCTTCATGCTTGTCTTCTTATTGCAAATGATGCATGCAAGCCATGCTTGGAGCAGCATCCAGCACTGTCTTGCTGCCACACATGCCTCACTCCCAAAGCCTCCACATTGTCCTGAGTCACAGACTCATGGAAGAACCGAGACTTGGTAGGTCAGGACTCAGTTAAGTAGCTGAAGGGAGGGGGGGGGTGCTGCCCAGTGGCTGCTCAGTGGCCTGTGCTTAGAAAGCCGATTTTGGACATAAACATCAAGTTGTCTACATCACATGAACCATTGGTGCAACTGGAAACAGTTGTTATCCCATGCTGGAAGAAAAGCAATGCCCTGACTGGTAGGGGCCATTCTGTGACACTGGGAAAAGAAGCCTCGATGAGACCAGCCACAGATAGCTTATGCCCTGGAAAGAAAGACCTCCCATTTCATGGTCATCACCCCATCATCCTCCACAGTTATTAGCCTTTGATGGATAATTCATGTGACATTTGCAGAACTGAAGCTACATTAGGGAGTTCCACAGAGCTGTTCCAAACCATGGGATTGCCTCCTCTAATTTGCAAGAGGTGTTAGTTATCTTTAAATCTGCCCTTCTCTTTCCAGCTCTGTGTGTGTGAGGAAGTGTCTGCAGGGGAAGGTGGGAAGCAGGTACAGCACAAAGTTATTTTCCACCCTTGAGATGCTGCCAGCACATTTCCTTTGAGGACTTTGGCAAATGTTCCAGCAGACACTGAACTGTGAGAACAGGCTCTGTTTCCTCTGCTTTATGGCAGCAATGGCCTCTTACTTGGCTGCAGCTAGGCTATTTATTACTGGAAATTATTGCATGGATATGCTGGAGATGTAAGAAGGAAGAGAGAACATAGGCTTTTGCTACCAGCCTACATTTCTTTAGTCACAATAGGCCTGGGCAAAGGAAGTTAGTAGCTTGTTGGCTAATTTGGTTTTAAGAATCTGCTGATCCCATCTTGTGAGTCCTCATGCCCACGCATTAAACATATGGTTAGTCCTCTGCACACATATGTAAGTATAAATAATATAAATAAAGATAAATAATATAAATATAAATGTTTGTGTGCATCTGTATACAAACACACACACAGAGTGCAATATATATTGGAGTCTAGATACAGTATTGCAAGGTACACAGGAAATAATCAATTTCCTATGATGATAGAAATTTCAGGGGAGGTTCACTTTGCTCTGCTCTAAGGCCATGGCAAGGAGGGGAGGAGGGTATATATATGGGTCACACCCACTTGGCCAGAGAAGTTCATCTGGCTTCTGTGTCCATGGTGAATCACGCTCACTGCTCCTCCATGGCCATAGCCCCTCTGGTCCCTCTCCCATTGTACAATTAGAAGTGTGTCAGACATACCACCAAGTTCCCATCCTCTGTATCAGTAGTTATCCACACATACCATGTGCTGGGACAGCTTCCCTACCCCTGTGCTGTCCCTGCATGGGCTCATCTTGGAGAAGATTGAGTCTTGGTGGTGAGACAGGTAAGGGGTGAACCATGCAGATTATAGCATACTTCCAAGAGTCTTCATGCAGGGGGGAATCTATGTATGTTTTAAATGAGAGGTTAAAGATTTTTCTCTTTTTTTTTTATACTGTGTAGACAGACAACAAGTTTTTGTTACTTCAAGAGGAGGGTCACAATTCATGTTTTTGCTTTCACAATGCTGGTAATACCTCATCCTTCTAGGTCACTAGAGAGGAGTCTTGGTGTGATTGCTTATGGTGAACATTCCTTAGCCCAGAAGTCCTTTCTCCCAGATGCTCATTAGGCATTTAAATGAAATAGTTCTGCCCACACAAGCAAAATGTCGCTTACTTGTTCACACTAGTTCTAATCAAACCTACCTTTTAGAGTTTGTTAATGTAGGTCCAAGCCCAGGTCTGAATGTTACTTCATGTCATGTTCAATCTGCTAACGCAAGGCTGCTGTGTCGCAGGCTTTGAGACTCCCCGTGTACTCTCCAGTGAGAGGGTGTCTGACTCAGCTCGAAAGACCAGCTCTGCTCTGTGGTTCAGTCTGAATGGAGATGAGGAAGACACTCCCAAGTACTCCTCATCCATTTCTGCTTAGTTTGTACTAGTCTCCCACTTTGCCCAATGCTCCATTGCTCCCCAGCACAGAACAGACAGACAGAGGAGCTTTTGGCTGGAATCACAAGGTTGTGAAACGCTCAATGCCTTGACCTGTAACACGCGACTGTAAATTCCTCTGCTCTTGTTATGTTTCCAGGGGTCACGGTCTTTAGCAGTTTATTTAGTGGAGGAGGAGGAAAGAAGCCCTTTGTATTGTTGAGCAGCAGACGATAGTTTTCCTCGTCCTGGCAGCTGGTGCTGACACAGGGCTGTTTTTCAGGTGTTACTTTGATGGATGGTGCCCCCGACGCCCACGGAGCAGCAGGGGTGGTGGCAGCCTCCACTTACCTGGCTTTGGTTGAAGAAGAA
Organism: Ceryle rudis; assembly: GCA_033439905.1. NCBI lineage: Eukaryota > Metazoa > Chordata > Aves > Coraciiformes > Cerylidae > Ceryle > Ceryle rudis. Next base: position 67,609 of record JAAGNO010001349.1, on the reverse strand, counting down.
CCTGTGGAGTCTGCCCAAGTGGGACCCAGCACTGCCTTTCCAGCATTTTCTTTGCGTTTCAGACAGAGATTGAGCTTTGCTCCAGCCTAATTGCCTATGGCAATGGCCTGCTGAAGTGAACTTTTACTGTGATGCAGCACACGCACAACTGAGCGCTTGCAGTGACAGGTCTGCATTAGTACAAAATCCAGCAGCAGATTAAGCAAGGCTGGAGTCCTAGGGCTAAAGACCTTTAGTATTTCCAGAGGGGGGAGGAGCAGATGCTATTTTATTGTGCTGCAAACCATCTTCACACAGGAAAGCAACCTGAGACTGTGTGATCTCAGTGAGTCACTGCTCCCTGCTTCAGCCTGGGATGTTCTGACATCCATGATTCTTTTGGTACTCAGAGACACCACGGTGCTGCTTTGAGTCATGCTCCTAAAGGCACTACTGGCATCTCTTTGACTGGTGGCAGTGCAAGTCTGAACTCAATGTTCCTAGTACTGGTAAAAATAACACCAGGATGCTCCAAGTGTCCCTGACACAGCCAGAGATGAAAGCTCCCCAGCCAGACAAACCTCCATATGGGACAAAGAGAGGCCCACACTCAGTTCTTACCATGTGGCATTGTGGATAAGAGGAGAATAAGAGGGTTCAACCCTGCAATAAGGAAGACCTCAGGGCTTTCCATGTAAGCAATTCACCCTGTTGCCTCAAAAAATGTCTCTTCTGCCAGCAGCTTTGAGAACTACAAGGAGCTACAGCAGAGCCCAAAGTGCCTGCTGGCAGCACTTGTTTTGTGACATCTGTCTAGGAAATACACTGTGTGAAACTATACCCCATTCGGATGTGAGGAAATGGGAGAACATCCTGAGCGTAGACAGACATGACCCACAACCCTGCTCATGCAGTAATACACATCCACATCTCACAGATTTGCTGTCAGGTCCTGATCCAGGTTCCATTGAAGAGAAGTCATTCAGTGTACTGCTGTAGGCTTGGGATATATAGTGTTTTGTTTAGTTGGTTGTTTTTTCTTTACCGTTTGCACTATTTTTTCTTCAGGAGAGGAAAGTCCTGCCATGTGAGCTCACTGGCCAGAGAGCTAAGGACAAACATGCTGCCTGTTGGGCTCTGACACCACTTGTGCACAAAGAATTTGCCAAATTGGTTAACCCAGCCAGCATTAAAAGCTTAACAGAAAAAAAATAGGAAGGCAAAGGTATACAATTTCCTCTCTGTGTGCCTGCATTATGGAAAACAAGATGACACAAAAGGCACACAAGTAGAATGGAGGTGAAGGCAAACTACTAGACTTCTCCAAGGATCAAAATACTGACAAGATGAAGGTTTCGTGTGCTTATGTTTGATATAGGGGGTTGAAGTGAAATAAGAAAGCTTATGGTGCAAACATATAAAAACTCTTCTTTGTTCCCGTATCTCTTTTTCTGTGTCTCTAACTGCATGTCTTTTCACCTTTTTAATTTTAAAATGCATGTGGGTTAAGCCTAAAGTTTCCTGTGGCTAAGAGGAATGGGATCTGATTGATCGTAATAAGGGACAGTCTAAATGAAGTGCTTGGACTTGCCCCGGGCGCTTCTATCTGCAGGTGCTGGGAGCCCTTGCCAATGCGAATGACTTTTTGGAACACAAGTGATTATTTACTGCTGAACCAAGCCAAAGGCTATGCTTCTTCTTGCAGCTCACAGCCCTCGGCCTCCAACAGGAAATGTATTTAGTTTTCAAATCCCTCTTCGACCAAAAAGAAATTCCAGCAAAATAGCAATAAACATCCAGAGAGTCTCTTCTTCTGTAGGAAAAAAAACCCAACAACATAAGCTTGGGTTTAAAATGAAATATCCTGTGACTAATCTATTCTAAGATCGGGATGGGGTCAGGTTGTTGTGTGTGGGAGTCAGCGAGAGGACCTGGGAAAAGGCTACCCCACCCCATTTGCCACCCCTCCCCCCTTTTAGAAACTCCAAATATCACCAACATGATGTTTTCAAACAATGATTGCAAAAGGGTTCACTGTTTGATCCTCCTCTTCTCAGCTTGTTATTGATTTCCCCCATCAAAATAGTTTGTGCAACGAATCCCAGCTGTATCACTGGCACTTTGCTAGCCACTAAATACAATCCAAATGTTAATTCTTTCGAGCCAAGAGCTCCGTGCCAAGAAATGAATAATCTGTGCGAGGCTAAACAAACAGTTTATTGACGGGATGGGGTGGGGTGCAGGTGGGGGGTGGCTGGGCTGAGAATCAGACAAGCCCAACCAGAAGATCATCAAAGCTGCTTCTGTCAGAAGACTCAGTCACATGTGATTTGTTTTCTCTTGCCGTTAATTCAGTTACGTGTTAAACTACTAATATTCCCAGGCAAGAGTGTGAGTGCTTTCCAGCCCAAATGCAGCAGGCAGGAGAAGCAGATGTTTGCACCCTGCCCATATGAATTCACCCTCTTTGTCTTTTTTGTTGTAGGAGTGTGATGGGTGCACTTGAGTCCAGAGATCCAGCAGCCAGGCAACTCGGTAGGTTCTTCTCTGCTTTATATATGGGGGAAAGAGGCAACTGGAAATTTAACAGTGGCATTTCTCAGGCAGCTGATAGGAGTATGGCAGGGATATTTTACTGAAATTTAAACCAACAGATTTGAATTCTTTCTTTAAAAATTTACACCTTCTGCCCTTTTCTTCCAGGTTATCAAGGAGGACAGGACAAGGAGCAGGATTAGAGACTAAATCCTCCAAGTCCCAGGCCAGCTACAGTGCAGACCACTCATTGCAAATGCTACTGGACCCTGACCCCAGCTACATGCTGTAGTAAACCACTTTGCAAATTTTGGGCCAAAGCCAAGGCAGAATCCCAGGAATGCTGCCCCGCTGTGTCTCATCCCTCTTCCAACCTCCTGCACCATTATGGCATCCTGTCTGGGCCTTGTTTTTCGTTTTTGGTTTGGTTTGGTTTTATTTTGTTTTGTTTTGTTTTGCAAAGGACTGGATTGTGCTGAAATCCCAAACTCAGTAAAATACACAGCCACAAATTTGAGTCTTAATTTTTGAAAATAAAAGATCTGCTCCAAATTTACAAATGCCACGGGCTGGGGGAATTATAGGAACAAATAATTGGTTTTCATTCCAATTTTTGGTTGTACTGAAAGGGCAGATATCTCCACCCGTCCCTTCAAAGAAGGTCCATCCCACCTGGTGGTGTGCCTACACTGGCAGTGTCCCTGTTGGAGACAGAGTGACATCACTAGTGTATCTTTCCAGGTTGTGGCTCGGAGGAGATGGACAAGTTCCTTGGCTGACTATACAACCTTCAACACCCAGCATCACAGAGGCAGGGGAAGGCAAGGGCCCACAGCAAGGTAGTTTAATAAATAAAAGGCATGAAAAGTCACCAGTGAGGGGGGTGTGATGACAGGTTATGGAGTAGCATGCACGAGTAGTTAAGTCCATCGAGGGTTAATCTAACGCAGGTACTGATGCAGGCATTTAGATAGTGGATAACTCATGCTGTCATTAACCTGTCAGCATTACAGCAGGAAGATTATATCTTCACAAGAATATATTGATCTGGAAAGGGATGTGTTAGGCATGACCAAGTTTCTTCTATGCCGTCTTTTACCACCTGCTTTTCCCTTGATCAGAGATGCTTAATGTGTGTGGTCAGTGCAAGGAAAGCCATGTTTTCCTCTAGGCTGGAGAGATGTTTCTCTTTGTCCTTTTCCCATTATCTTGGGTGCAATCTAAATATCTTGTTACTTACACAGTCCTGTCCTTTCCATGCTAATGGAGCAGTGAAGACAAGACTGTTGTACCTGTAGGTCTACCACACACAGCCTTTTGCAGAGAGACTCAGAGGCAGGATAGCACTGAACTAGAAGCTGAGCGTGTAACATAGGACTTTGCTGGAGCTGGTAAATCACTTCTCAGAAGATGACTTACTGGCTCAGGGGTTGCAGTGTGATGAAATAGATACCCAGGGTTTGGATCAGAATTGGTTTCTCCACATATTCAGACCTTGGAAAGAGTTTGCCAAGGTGTGCTGCCTAGAGATATATTCCAACACCTGGTTTCTCCCACAACCCACCAGAAAATGACAGCTTATGGGCTCCAACTGGGGAGAGGCTGGGAAACAGTGTGCTGGACACAAGAGGAAGACAATGGTTACATCCATAAATATGTTGATATTTAAGTGCACTGAAAGGGTAAAATTGGGACCAAGGCACTGGCAAATCCACCTGAGGTAAATGGTGTTTTAAAGGCAACAGAGTTCTTCTGATGGCATAACATATCCATTCCCAACAGGGATAAGTCAATCATTCCCAGCCTGTGGCAGGTGGACTAGAGATGGCCCCCCAAACCAGAGCACAGTTGTGTTTGCAGTGCTTTCAGGTGACTACGTGAGGACAGGACCATGTGGTAGCCCATGGGAAATCTAGGCAGTAGGCGGACATCTAAGTACTAAAAGTGTAGGAATGAGCCATGCTTAAGAGCAGGGTATCTCTTCCTATTACTGATTAGCATCATGACTTCTGACAACATGGTGGTGTCAGCTAAAGGTAGGATTTTTTCCCACCCTACCTCATGTAGATTGGCAAAAATCCAAAGAAAAGTTTTGCAGTATATCAACAAAATTCCCTAGCTTTGGCATAAAAATGCTGATATTGGCACTGCTTACACTGTGTACAAAACTGCATTTCTGTCATCTGTGCTGATGAAACTCTGTAAGGCAGGTAAGATTTTCTTCCATGTTCCTGGTTCTCCAGTTTTTAGGATGGGGACATGAAGCGAGTTGAGTTGAGTTGAGTCGAGCTGCATGTTTTTTCCTCATTGCTTGTGTGAGAAAATAAAGGTAACGGATAGTGGAGATGCTCCCCAGTGGCTCTGCACAGGCTGTTGCCCTCCAGACCCGCTCCTGGCCGGGGCTGATCACGGAAAGGGAGAGGAAGCGGTTGTGCTTTCTTTCTCTGTGCTCACCCTGAAGCACTGCCTGAGATGTGAGCAGCATCAAAACACTTTCCTCTTTCTTTTTTTCTGTGAGTGTCCGCTCTGCACAGCCTTGTGCTTCCAGGATCTGACTGGAGATACCTGGGGAAGCATGAGAGGCCAGAACTGTCAAATTTGTCATCCAAGTGTTGAAAGTGTTTAGAGAAATCCTTTCTCCAAGCCTCCTGCGATTAAATTATTTTCAATACTGCAGTGGGAACTGGCAGCTCTTGGTGAAGAGGCAGGTGAAGGTTGAATGAGCATGTGTGGCTGGCCCCAAATTCCTAAATCCTCCTGCCTCAGACTGGGAGTCTCTACCATCTGTTGGCAGCCAAGTGCTGGAGGTGGACATACCCAGGGCATTAGGCACACAGGCACAGACATGCACACACTGTTCAAGTACTCATAAAAACTGCCTGCATTTTATTTATTCAAGCCAAACCAGGGCTGTGGGTGAATGACAATGTGGCACTTAATCTCCCCTTAAACACAACCACAAATTAGGACTCAACATTAAGATCAGAGCAAAAAGCTCAACAACTTGTGTGTCTGCACATGACACCCTTGGAGCAAACTCTTCCTCCCCAGCCTCCCAGCTACACCGGCCCTTTCTGGAGAGTCAATACGGTCTTAGTAGTACAATAATGTACAGTCATGGGCTGTACAATCATGGCTATTCCTTGTGCACTGGCCACACAATAATATCGCACCAAAAAAAAAAAAAAAAAAAAAAAAACAAAGCAGCAGGGGAAAACGGGAAAAATGAGCCTTCTTAACAAAACCACAAACAATTCACCAGCCAAGACTCTCTTGATCCACC
>JAAGNO010001349.1:49764-61712 GCA_033439905.1 Ceryle rudis | reverse complement strand
GAGATGTAGCGTGGGGGGCGTCACAAACATGGCTTTCCCTTGACCACCGCCCACGAAAAATGCCCACACAAAAAAAAAAAAAAAAAAAAAAAAAAAAAGAGAGAGAGAGAGAGAGAGAGAAATGAGCGTTCTTAACAAAAGCAGAATAATATGCTAAGGCAAGGCTCTCTGTGATCTGCTGTTTGAAAGCAGGCGGGCATTGAGTTGTCGTTACCAGCCTCCATCATTTGAGGGCACCCTAGTCTTTGATGTTGGCTGCAATTAGCTGCGGGAGTAGTGTAGCAGCCATCTCTCGTGATGGCAAGTCTGTCTTTCATTGAAATGCTCTCTTTCCTCCAACCCTCCAGGTCAATGCTGCTGGGACTTGCTTCTTTACTGATGGCAGGAGCACATGCTGGGCTCGCAGATCACCAGACTTATTGGTGTGTTGGGGATTGGAGGTGAATTGCCTAAAGGAGGGATGCGCTGGCATGCCAACACTGCTATTGATTAATGCTAATTATCATTTAATTTAACCTCCAATTAGTTTTAATCAATTGTCACACTCTCCCTGAGTATTACTGTGAGGACGATGTACAGTAAGGAAGATAATTGTCTTGAGCTTTTCCTTGCTTCCCAGATGGCTATTTTCTATCTCTTTCTTTTGCTTTTAATAGAGCTGGGTGAATAATTTATTTGCCAAATTTAGCTGCTGCTGCTTCTTGTGCCTCGGCACTGTCTGTAATCATAGTTTGAGTCTGTTGCTTGGTCCAAAATTTCTCATCACAGAATATCGATTCTTGGTCTGTACAATGTGTTACAGCCATTTGATCCTGGAAATTCAAGCAGGGCAGTTTCACTTTAATCAGGCATGTGGTAGGGCTGCATGGCCCTGGCCCCAGTGTTGCTGTCAGTCATAACTCTGGGGATCCAGTTTTGCATGAATTTTCCATAACTGTTTCTTAAAAGAAAAGTCACATTCATGTTTCTGTCACCCAGAGCATTTCCCTTCAAATGGGGAAAGCAGAGAGAAAGAGCAGTTACCTCTGTCCATCTGCATGGATCATCTCTAGGTCTTGAATCCAAGCTCTAGTAATCAGCAAGCACCAACTCAACTTCTTCTCCCAGGGGTCTAACTCCTCTCTGTTACTGCACCAGCCCTCTTAACACTCTTCTATGTGGTGTTCCCACTGGAGTTGGAAAGACTGGTTTTCTCTGAATATCGCTACAAGATCCTGTCCTTTCCAGGTTGCATTTTAATGGATGGATGGTCACAGAATATATTCAGTGGTACTTGTCCAGTGCTAATAATAGCTCTGTCTGTCCAAGTGAATTACGAAAAAAGTATCAATTCATTAATCACCCCCACTGATTTTGTGTACATCACCGATGAAACATCAGGCAGCATTACCTGGAGGTCAATAAATTAGGGCAGTTATCCAAAATTACCTTCTGAGATCTCTCTGAAAGCTAAAGGAAAAGTGAGAAGAGCACAGACCCATCTATTCTTGCTGAGGATCAAAAGCAACTCAACAATACCTCAGGGCATCAAAGACAGCTGATAGATCTAACAATAACATCTTGGAGCCCTGATATTCATCTGTAACCTGGACTGCCCATGCAGTGCAGTCTCTGTGCTGTACTCTGTCTGTATCCAGACCGACACGGGTCAAGGAAGGCTGAGACAGTCAGGTACTCGGGGAATTCGCTTCCCTTCACAACTTTCTCATTAACCATGCCCACACTTGAAGAACAGAAACAACACAGCCAGATTGCCAGCATCCAGCAACTGCTTGTTTGGACGCCTTTTCTGCACTTTCCAGAGATATCCTGCTCTTGCCAGCTGTCCCGATTTCAGGCAGAGCTGTTTCCTCTCCCCAGCCCTGCCACCAGTTATTGCGGTGCTGATCAAAAGCCGTGGTGGATAATGTGAGTTCAGTTTGGCTGATGGGGAGGTCACATCCCCATGGCTCATCTTTGAACGTCTGCTGTGACCTGAAGCAAGGCAGTGGTGGTGCAGGAAGGTGGCTGTGCCCCTGGCCCTGCTGCTGTCTGCTGGCAAGGCTCTCAGCCTGGGTGCCTGACCTTCCAGGGGTTTCCTCCCTTGCCTGCAGAAGACATGAAAAATCTCATTGCTGAAGGACTGAGAGCCTTACTTGAGATAGAAATTAGGAGGACTTGGGTGCCTTGTAGGAAATACATAGTTCATGGCAGGACTATGTCCCGACTAATTTAATTAATTTTTTTAGCTTTATTTTAGAAAATAAAAGATCAGCTTATGTGTATAACTGAGTTCTACCTCCTCCTACCCAATCCATTCTGTCCCCAGTGGGTCAAGTTACATGGACTTAGATGTCCCAAGCAGATAGTTATGATTTGGTTCAACATTATTTCATTATAACCATTTAAGTTACAGGAGAAATTTAGTGAAAAATAAAACTATGGTAAAGCAAATCCATGGCTCCATAGAAATGAAAGCTGACCCTGCACTCGCCTTTGTGCAAAGGCTGTATAACAAACCCATTGTAAGATTAAAATGAAAAAAGAAGGAAAGCCAAAGCTTGTTTTGTTCATATAAATATGGGACTTTCGATTTACTTTTCACAGAGCTTTGACTGGGCAACAGAAGAAATGTGAGCTATCTCACAATGTTCCCTTGGCATAACATGGTGCTTTCAGTCTCATTATTATTGCATTATATGTAGCACATCTGTTACTGGTCAGGAGCCAAACTATTTAATTCTATTAGATACATCTATACAGCTAAGTGATAATCTACACCAGGTTTATGGAACAAGCACTTAATTCTTGGCAGGGAGCAGCTCAAGACTTGATACAAGAGCAACAGAATATATGCAGTGTAGTTGTAGATCAGTGTCAGAAACTGGCCAGAAATCATTTCTGCATTCTTCAGCATGCAGGCATTCCAGTGTGGGAAACTATTCATTCAATTTATTGTTCTAACATCTGTAAGTTATTGGATGGGGGGGGAGGGGAGAGGGAGAAGAGGAAAACGCTCAGAGGGAAAAGCATTTACCTAACAAAATACTAACTCTTTCAGGGGGTTTCATGTCAGCACTCTGTAAATAATAGGAGCCTTTTAATGCACATGTGGTAGTATTTACTTTGTGAAGAGGTACACAGAATCCTGTCTTATTCAGAAAGTTTTGTGCCCTGATGCTGTACAAGCATATAGCTTTTGCTGTACGTATTTTGTCTTAATCCATCTTTTCTCTTGCTGAACACAACTACCAGAACCCAAGTCACATCACACTGTCCCTGCTTGCAAGCACCCACAGCAGAAGCTGAACCTCAGGATAACAGGATGAACCAAAAAGAAATAGCTCAACTCCTCGGCTGGAGTGAGAGAGCTCTGCTCCGCTCACAGGGCACATGGCAGCTCCGGCATTTGCCAGCTGGCAGTTTGAATCTCGGAGCTTTTCCTCTCCCCTTTCTGTAAGACCCAGCCAGACTGTGAGAGGGAGAAGCCCTAAGCCATGTGTCCTTCCCAGAAAGGGAAGTGAACATGGTTTTACCCCTGTTTTGTAGAGGCAGAGGAAGGGCACTGGGAGGTGATGACTTGCTCAGGGTTGCACAGGATGTCTGCAGCAGAGCCAGAACAGGGGCCAGCTCTCTGAACTGTCAACAGTGCCTCTACTTCTATCTACCAGACCATCCTTCCTTCCTTTATGCTGAAGAATTGAAACAATTCTGAAAAGAAAAAAAAAAAAAAAAAAAAGAAGAGAAGGTCTCCACCTGCAGAGTTTTCTGATCTTCCACTGACAGGGCTTTTCTTTTCCTCTCCACCCTCCCAGCCCCCTGCCCATTTTTTGGTGTCTCAATGGAAGTAATCGGATCTATTTCTGAAGGAAGTGATGTCAGGAGACCTGGGTGTCCTAGGAATAGTTATTTCCATATGATCCGAACAAGTTCTTACATACTGTGACACATACATTGATGTAATTTAAACAGATTTGGTTCTTTGGACTGAAGACCTTTTCTAAGAGTCTCCAGCTGGAGAGGGATTAATTTACTCATGGCCTTTGGGGAGCAGCAGCATCCTTAACTCTCTACTGTCTCCACCAGTACCAGGCATCTGAAATTTCCCTGAACCACCTTATCCCAGGCCTGACCCTATCCAGAGAAGAACACCTATTGACTTAGGAGGTCCTGCTCTGCTGTGGGTGAATGTGACTGAGATCCACTGGGTATTGCAGTCAGCAGACTGGTAATACCAGAAAAATAATTTCTGGTCATCACCAGTGGTACTTGAGTTCTTATAAGAAAAACCCAGTCCTTGTACTGAGTTTATAAGCAGAATCCAGGAGGATAAAAACAGGGCTCTGAATGGAGGGAAAAGGCCATAACACTGTACTATATTTAGGCTGTGAGCTTTGGGAACAAGTGCTGCCTTTCTTTTTCCTGTGGAGTTGTACAGCATCTAATACTGTAGGCTCCTGGTTCATGACAGAGGTCTGACACATGACTATAGTATCAAAATAATAGCATTAAATATCAGTGATAGCATAATGAGGTAATAAATAGCAATAAAACCTTGGAGAGAGGCCAAGAAGAAGGGTCTTCAAAGGCTATGCTGCCCTCTATTACACTTGATCCTGAATTGTACGTGACCTTCAACCCTAAGTGAAGTGGAGAAGTGTCAAAGAAACAAGGTTCTTGCTTAATGTGGGCTTGCAGCACCCAGGGGTAGGATGAGGAGAGAGAAAGGTCTGCACCTTGCTTAGCCCCTACACCTACCCCTCCTTCCTGGTATAATGTTCTTCTGACCATCTAGAGCAATGCCAGGTCTCATAATCATTTTTGGGACTTTCATAGGTCATTTTAAAACCACCTGATGGTTCAACATTGTATCTGCATTCCCCAAGTGGTCTTCAAATCAGAAGAGCTGAAAGCAAAGCCAGTGACTGGCTTAGACTTATCAGGTCTCAAACACAGCCCTGACCTGTGTTCTCCCTCTAGCCAAAGGCCTTGAGCAGAGACAGTCAGGAGGAACCGGTCACTGCTGACAGCAGCAATTTGTACCACATTTGTCAACACGCAGACCTGTAAAATTTCCCAGACTGTGGGGTTTTGTTCATTGAATAAATAACTCACACCCCCACATGACCTGGGGACACACTTCAGGGTGTCTAACTGAAGGAAGGAGTCACCAGCAGCTGAACCTCTGACTTCCAGCTGTGTTTTTCAAGGTGAGCTTTGCTCTCTGAGGTATAAGGATGGAAAGGAGAACAGGCACATCTTTTATACTGACCAGCTTGCTCCCAGTGCCTCAAATGGTAAGAAAAGTCACATGTGGTTTTTATTGTTTGTTTTATGTTAGCTCTGATAATTGCCCCAAATTGATTTACTTTGTGACAATGTCCACCAGAGTTATCAGTATACATGCTGAACATACATGCTGTTATCCAAAGGTTTAGATGTGCATGGCAGCAGCTCCAGCATCACTCCCCTGTGCACAGGGAAGTCACACAAATTAGCCATAGTAGCAAAACTCATGTTCAAAATGCTAAAGACACTCTGTTGTTTTTCATGTCACCATTACTCTACTTCCTGCTCACAGCTCCTCAGTTATGCCAATGAAGCATCCTGGCATTGTGCTGCAAGCTGAGTTTTTGCTGTTAGCATCTTTAAACTTTACAAAATAAAGGGGTTTTTTTGTTGTTTGGGTTGATTTGGTTTGGTTTTGGTCCACATCATTTCAGCAAAACTGATGAGAAGCTGATAGTTCGAGCATTGCTTACAAAAGTAAGATGTTTTCTGCAGGTAAGGAAAATCTTCAACTTATTACAAAATCAGACTTCTTGGGAGTGGTCCATGGTATCCTGAAAGTCTGCAGTTCATCATCTTAAAACTACTGATGTCATAATACCTGTTCCTGATAATGGGCTTCAAAGAAAGGACTCTAACCCATCCTTCTGTGCTGTCTTCCTTTTGTGTGGTTTTTGACTACATATTTGACAGACAACTGTCATCCCCACAAAGTGTCAGCACACAAAAATATTTTGTCTACTATTTTCTTGCCATTGTCAGATGTTGTCCAGAGCAGGGGGCCCAGGACCTGATATTGGAACACTATTGAGAAAAGAGGAGTGACAAGCATTTAATTTCCAGTGCTACTCATCAGATATTTTTCTTGTACTCTTCCCATGAGAGAGAAAACAATGTAAGTGGAATACCCCAAGGCGAGTAGCTTATTTTAAGACTAAGCCTGAAAAATGGGTGGAGGATCTAAGCTACAGGTATTTTACCTAGCAGAGTACACCATGTTTTTGAAGCAGTATGTGGCACCTCAACTGGGCTGAAGCCCTGCTTTTGGGAGCATCACAAATACACCTTTGGGGAAGTTAAGGTGTCTCTGTCATCCGTTGTTATCAGTTATAAAACCACTGGGACCATTCATAGAAGTACAGCCAGCCGCTGTAAGAAAATGTTCATCTGTCCATCTAAAAATACAGGATCCAGTCCCTCTCAATAAAACCAGCATGGGACTGTGGAGGAAGCATCAGGGCAGAAAAAGCTAAGCCAAACAGATGCTGGGGCTAGTGCATATCTGCTGACAGTTCACATTGCTTGCTGAAGAAACCCCTGGCTAACGATAGCTCAGTGGGCATGGTGTTGTGCAAGGTTTTAAGAGGTTTCAGTTTGATTCCTGGTTTTCTATAATGTTTCTGTGCCCACTTCTGAAAGCAGAGTTGGTAGGTGATTGCACATCCTTCTTGAATGTGGTGAAGGCAATAGCCCTATAAATCCCACACACAGACTCAGTCACACTGCACTGCCTTCTATAGTCTACAAGTTCTTCACATGCAATATAAAATGACCATTAAATCATCTGTAATGCAACCAACGTAACTGTAATTCTATAAGATGTGGATTGAGGACATGTAGCTAATAGAACTGGTTGGAAAATGTGGGAATCTTTTCAAGGGAAAAAATAAAATACCTTTTAATTTTTTTTTTCTGAGTCTGCTTGTTTACTTTTTGTTAAATAAACTTTTATGCCTTCCTTTAAGGAGCTTTTATTTTCTTCTTTCTCATTTTGTCATTAGAGAAAGTGAAGGAAGGGAAGAAGAGGATACAAACCCATAAGGAAGATTAAAATTCTGAAAATCTTCAACCCTTAATCGTTATGTTTTTTTGGATTGCTGAGGGGGGGTTGCTTCAAAAATGAAATTCATGTAAAAACCAGACATTTCATTAAATGGGTTGTCCGTTACTGGGAAGTATGGCTGAATTGAAGAGGCCAAATATCCCAAGGCCTTGTTTTCTCTATTTGCAGCTGGGGAAACTGAAGTGAAGCACAGAAGTGATGACCCTGAGGCCACAAAGTTGGGGCCAGTGTCAGGAGAGATATTTAGACCATAAAATCCCTGGGTCCTCTCCCAGGTCCAGACCATCACTGCTCACAAGGCAGTTAATGAAGTCTTCTACCGTAACACAACCACAAAAGAGAGGCTGGATGGCTTACCTCTCCCTCTCCTCACAAAAAAAAAAAGAAATGTGCCACAACATCTCAAAATTATTTTTCAAACAGCAGTGTGGTTATTGGGGGTACAGCTTGGGGCTTGGTGGTAGGTGTAGAAGAGCAGGTAAAGCTCAGCAGGATGCTGGGGCTGGGGACAGGTGGTAGGTGAGGGGACAGCAGACCGGTGTGGGGCAGGGCCAGGAGCACAGGGAAGGGCTGATCATAGATCTACAGACGCTTGAATTAATTGGCTGCTGTTTACAGCTTGGGTTTATCCCTCAGCTTTTAATTAACTGTTTCCGGATTTAATCTCACAAATGTTCTGTCTTCGTCCTTGTTTAATCCAGCAGTCTAATGGCAAGCTTATTTATGCAGATCAATACTGTTTACAAACATGAAAGCCGCCTGTCGGTTTTTGAACTTTAGACGTGATGGCATTGGTTATCAATAGTTGAAGCAGCCCCAGCAGGTGGCATGTCAATATGCAGCCAGTCAATATTCATGGAGCGGCCAAGATTAAAACTTTTTTTAGTGGGAGTGGGAGGGAGCTGCCTAAACTCCTCATCATATTCATATATGGAGGATTTACTACCCGCTCCCACCCCTGCTTTCTTTTATTCAGTTGCAGCCATCTGAATGGAGCGCTAATGAGAATAATCAGATTATTCAGGAACACGTGTGGTGGGGGGGAAAATAACTGTTCCCACAACCTGCTCTGGACTGTCAGCTCACCTGCAAAGGTGTTTCTCTCTATTAAAATATTTTAAGTAGCAACAAGGAAGACATGGCTTGCTCTCTTCTGTTAGTTTATTATTGGTTTAAATTGAAATTACTGATTGTATTGGATTATTTTCCACTTATTCTATTGACTTGGCATGGAAGAACCATTCACAAAATGCTTCCTTGAAAACAAAGTGTGAAAACCCAACAGCTAGTAATTTTTTGTGAGGAGATGTGAGCCCACTCCTGCAGCCTTGTCTTTCCTTGGACCTGCTCTTCTGCTTGTACCTTGGGCAGCTGTTGGCATAATTGTGAAGGGAGAAAAGGGTGGTTTCCACCTGAGTTGCACAGATATGAATAACACAGAGTCCAGTCCTTCAGGGACTGACATGTGCTTATCTTGTTGCTCTAGATGTCATCTCTGTTAAAGTCAGTGGCCCAGTTTTTAACACGCCAGGTTAATCACGTGCAAATCTCTGAAAGAGCAGAGCCTAAAGTGTTAGTCAGTCACCAGACAGAGCTAGTGGGAGCTTTTCTTGGGAAGAATTACATATATAAATGTGAAACACAGAGCCTCAGCCTGATTTTACACAATGTAACTTTAACCCACCAAGGCAAATGAGATCAGGTTTGCCTGTGCCTACTGTTTATTTGCAGAGTACTCCCATCACGAGCTGCATTCAGGGACCAAGCCCCTGCTGTGCTGGGAATGATACAAGCATAACTAATTGTATGTTTGCTATAAACACATCTCTTACACAGTTGTTACACCTTCCATAAATACACTTCTAATAATCAGCAGACAATAGTATGGGCAAGCTAGAAGCATAACACAAAGCATAAGAATAAATTGCATTTAATTACAAGGAGAATCTAATTAAGCCTGATTTTCTTAGACCAGTGTTAGACTGGGAGTAACTTCATACACATTAATAGAGTTGTAACACATGTGACCCGTGGTATAATGACAATGACTACTCAGAAGTGGATTGTCAGATTGATGCACGGCATGACACTAACTCCATTCCTTAATTTCAAAGGTGCAGAGTAGATCATTTCTATGCAGAACGGAAGGGCTCCAATCCTCTCTTTACCTTTGTGCCTTGACTTTATATTTTTGGCCATTTGCAGCATTTGCTGACATTTTCCAGTCTGTTTGTTCTAGTATTCATTGTCGATTATGTAGCCAGGAACAAGCCTCTTGAGGCAACAGCCACAGTGTTTGCATGGGGTCCCGTGGCCTCTTTGGATCGAACACCCTCCATAGCCTCCCAGGGGTGTATTTTGTTCTCTGTGTTCAGAGAGAATTTCATGATAGTTTAATTTGGACTCTTCCCAAACGGCTCACACAAGGGGAAAAATAGGACATCATGAAGGGGGAAATGTGTGGACATCATGGGAATGCTGGACTAGCATCACGCTTTGCAAAGCAAGCTGGATTTCGAAACGATGCACCCTTGTATACAGGCAGGCTGGTTAGAAGCTGCTGATCTGTTCTCTAGCAACTTGTGGCACACCACAGCCTTTGTAAGGCTGGCAAAGTTGGAGCAGCTAATCAATTCTGCTTTATTCTCCTAGCCACAGCCCCTCGCCTGCAAAGCACAGTGCCGTTTTTAATAGTGACATCTTGAGCGCCTTTCAGAGTCTGCTTGAAAGCAAATATAGGCCTTTTAATAGGTTATTTTAATGCATTAAACTATGGAGAGAAGGAAGGGAAGGGTAAAAAAAAAATCCCTGGCACATACATTTCTGCAAAAGTTTCAGAGTCTGGAAGAATCTGATCCAGAAACAAAAGCCCTTTGAATCTCTCCCCTTCCCTGCTCCCACATGCCTGGCTCCCCCTCCCCTTCCTTCCTTCACTTCTCCCTCCTCCCGCTGAGCAGTAACAGTGCCAACTTATCAGATACTTTTAGCTGCCAGCTTCCCAGATACTTTCCTTTGAATGTGACCTGGCAGCAGCTCACTGCAACTTTTGAACTGCTATATATGTCATATGCTAAGAAGAAGAAGAAGAAGCAGCTGAAGTATAATGACTACTGGAATACGCGATTCAAGACAAAGTCAAAATGCTTTCAGTGGGGAGCGCGAGGCAATTTATTTTAACTCGTAAGGCAACTTTGCTATCCAACAGTAAGGGGGGTGGGGAAGCAAGCAGGATAATCGCTGTATTTTATCTTCACCCGAGGGCTGCAAGTCCATCGCCAGCATCCACACGTCTCCCTTCCTGACAGCCCTGAGGTGCCCGTGAGAGTTTGGGGTGAGGAAAGAAGGAGGAGCATGGAGAGGGAGCAAGGGCATGTGCCAGGCTGGCAGTGAGGTAGCTGAGGGGCACCATGGGTCGCCCAGGGATGGGAACACTCCCTGGCCAAGGGGAGAAAGAGGAAACTGAGGCAAGCTGATTTGTGCTGCTGAAACAAGTCTGTAGCAGAAATAACACTAGGGATCATTTGCCTGACTTTCTACTTTTTTGGGTCAATGGGATCCCTTATATGAAAGAAGAAAAATTCCCAGGAATCCAAAATACACATAGAATCAGGCAAGCAGCTAAGCCTCCCATGCCAGTACCTGTTCAGGAAGAGGCTATTGTAGGAGTGATGCTCATTCCAGGGTAATTTGACCTATTTTTCTTTGGAAATACCTGGATTTCATCATGCAGCTTTAAAATTGCACAAACCAGTTCTGGAGGGAAGCATCTGCTTTAGAAAAAAAATAACAAACAACAAACCCCATCAACAAAAAAAATCCTTATTTCATTCAGAAGAAATAGTTTCTATTTTTGAAGCAAAATAGATTTTCTTTTAAGAAGGCAGAAATGAATGGAGAATGCTGAGACATGGTGCAAAGCAGTGTGGTTTACGAAAAAGATGTTTCAAGTGCTTGAGCGTCTTTTTTTTTCAACTTTTGCTTGGAAAGAAATGTTTGAATTCCCAAGGTTTTTTTCAGGACAGAATGGATACAGTTTTCATAGTGCATGGTGTATTCTGCACAGTGGAAAAGCTGGTTCTTGAATAACTCTAGCTCTAATACGTTTAATTACTGCAATGCCAGAGATCTTTCTGCATGTAGCTGCCAGTTGAGGCTGTTATTAAAGAAGGAGAAGGAATGCTGAGACCAGAGGAAGGTGGTTCAAGATGTTCCCTCCAGCTCCCAGGTCATATTGCTGCAGGAAGGCCCTGAGTGCTCCCTGAACCTCTGTGCACCCCTCCCTGAAACAGGTAGACTAGTAATTATTTGATATAAAGTTTATTAGTGTCCTTGGCACATTTCAGCACGCGCAGATTAAGACCACCTTGGCCCCAAGGAGTTTGCTGGTACATTGCCACCCTCGCCAGGGCTTGGCAGGAGACTTAATACAATAATTTCACAAAGTACTTTGAGATCAGGGGATGAAAGCTACTATAGAAGTGCAAAATATAATGATTAATTGCCTTTTCTTGGTGGGAAGTTGCTATCATCTCTTCACTTTCTATGACTGGCAAACCGGAGGGAGCATTTAACTTTAAAAAAAAAAAAAAATCTTTACAAAGTAACAAATTAAGATGCAAATCTGGAGGGGTTTTTTCCCCTCTTCTTTTTTTTTTAACTCTCTCTCTTTTTTTTTTTTTTTTTTTTATTGGTTCCCAAGTTGCCATTTTGCAACTTGTTGTTAGACAGGAAATGGAGAAAAACAAAAAAAAACATAAAAGAAAAAAAAATAAAAAGAAAAGTGATCCTTAACACAGCTCAGTACTGGGAAACGAGCCTCGCATACCGCAGGGAAGCA